>SZWC01003412.1:19419-54406 GCA_023375785.1 Penium margaritaceum
GTAGCGATCAAAACCAACAGTTGTAGGTGCCGAGTGACTGACGGTGATGTGGATGGTAGAGAGGCTGCCTGTGTTGTGGAGGCGTTAGCGGAGCCAACTGCATTGGAGAGTGCTGTGGCTGCTGAGGCTGCGGCGGATGCAACTGCGTCTGCTGCTGCAGCAACCTGAGTGGCTATGTTGACGGCAGAGGCCGCCAAGGGTCCCTGGTCAACCGCTGCAGTATATGCGTCAACGGCTCGACCTGCAGCAGTGCTGGCTGGTGCACGTGCGGCACGTGCTGTGGCTGCAAAGGTAGTGGCAACGGCAGCACTGGACGAAAGGATAGCCAGCAGCGCTGAGAGAATGTCAAGGGGCGAGATGGGCTCTGCAGCAGATGCGGCTGGGGATGCAGCACGACGCGGAGCGGAGGCCTCAGATGCTGCCGCTGCAGCAGGTGGAGCTGCACCACGGGGAACAGAACGGCGGTGTTGCGGTCGCGTCCTATGGGAAATGGGTGGTCTTACCAGAGAGTGAAGAGGTCGGTGGTCGTTTTGTGGTGCTGTTGCCGACTGGTTCAACGACGTTGGCGTGTCGTCGTCGGCTGATTGACAGCGCGTTGCGTAGTTCCTCGCGTCCGCCCACGCGTAGTCATCAGCGGGATCGTAGTCTTCACCGGGATGATACCCCGGACTGCTGCGACGCACCCTCGATCACACCTCTCTCTCCCCCCTCTCCTCGTAGTATGCAAGCTCCTCGTGAGTATTTGCACCGTCCTGAGCCACTGTTGATGACGGAGGTGCTGGCTCGATCTCAGGTGGAGACGCCAGTGTACAGATTGATGGGCTGCCTCAGGGCAGCCCGCAGTGATCGAGAGCGCGCTGGGATCAAGTCTGACTGCAGGCTTGGGGCTGAGGTCACGGCTGTGAGAGCAGCAGTTGCACAGAGCGGCGGCTGCTACGGCTGCCCAGACTGCCACCTAAGTTGCTTCTCGTGCCAAGCGGCTAAGCGGCTGAGCCCAAGCGACTGCAAGGCATGACTGCTGCTGTTGCTGCTTGGGCCGCCACGGCCTTGCGCTGTGGCTCGTCAGGGCTCACCCGTCCGTTGATGCCAGCGGCTCCCCAGAGTAGCAGCTGCTGCTGCTGTCCAAGCTGCGGCGGCTTCGTGCTGAAGTCCACGAATGCGATGTTGGCAGCAGCACAGAGTGGCTGCAGCTGATGCGGCCTAGCTGCAGTGTGGGGACTGAGATCAGTGCTTCAAATCAGTGCTTGCACAAAGCAGCGACTGCTGCAGCGGTCTAGACCGTCACCTACGCTACTACTTGTCACGTGCCAGGGTTCACAAGCTCGAAGTCAGCAGCTGCAAGGTACGGTTGCTGCTGCTGCTGCTTGGACCGCCATGGCCCAAGCCTCGGGATCACCCGTCGGTTGACGACAGCGGCTGCACAGAGTGGCGGCTGCTGCTGATGTCCAAGCTGCTGCGGTCTCGCGTTCAGATCTGCGAGTGTGATGTTTGGCAATGGCGCAGGAGGGGGTTTCCAACGATGCCGCAGTCTTGTGCTGTGGCTCGTTCGGAACCACCTGTCGCTCGGTGCTAACAGCTGCACAGAATGCTGCCGCTGTTGCTTAGGTCAACACGGCCTTGTGCCGTGGCTTGAGCGGGGTTGCCCGTCGCTCAATATGAGAAGCTGCTCAGAGTGGCAGCTGTTGCTGCTGCCTAAGCTGCCAAGACCTCGTGCTGAGATGCACGAGTGTCATGCAAGCGGCTGTACAGAATGACCGCCGCCGCTGCTGCTTAGGCCGCCGCTGTCTCGCACTATGGCTTGTGGGGAATCACCCGGCGCTTAGCGCATGATGCTCATGAGGTCCCAGGACGTCGCGGCGGGAGGGACAGCCCTCCTGCTCTGATACCAGTAGGTAGGCGTAGTTGCTGGGCTAGCAAGAAAGCAGGCGACGTGCAACAACATACGCCATGGATCGGGGAACGCTCACGACTTAGAAAAATGTAGTCACAGCTTGACTAGCGAGAGTGAGTGTGAGCAAGGTGGTGAGAGCCGGTTGACCGGGCCACCCACGCGAGACCATCGTCGTGGGGCCCGGACGCCACCCAGGGATCGAACCCGACCCTGGAGCGAGCGAGCTACAGGCGGTTTCTCACACGTCGGCACAAGCCAGACGTGTGGTCCCGAGGGATCAGCAACCCGGTTCACCACCCTAGGAACATGCAAGCATGCAATCAACTAACAAGCATGCATTCCCACAAGTTGTATCCCCTTTTAGTATGAGTGTATTACTAAACTAAGGCATGTGACAAGACTGGTGCTGAAGCCACAACTTGGCAGCTTGAGGGAGGCACATCCTCTGTGTTCTTCATGCTACACCACAGTCTTGCACCAGGGAGCCTTAATCCAGATTAATCACCTGCAGTGGTGAGGTGTGTGTATGAATGGAGACAAGAGGGCACTTGCGTGTGTTTGTGACAATAACCAACACTCCCTCCCTACCCCTAGGGTTGGTGGGCTCAAGCCCAAAGCTCTCCCAGCTGGAAAAGACTCAATCCTAATTGTTGTGATTTGTGACGTTCCTGTCGACCTGTACAATTTACTGTGACCACTCGGCCGTGTCCATACTCCTGCAGATCCCTGATGCGGACCCTGGTGGTACCGGTGCGTTGTCTGGTGGTGGACTACCAGCTTGGAGCTGACCGACGACCATTCCAGAGCTCTGGACGCTGCACAGGACCTCCTGCAATTTTTCTTCAGCACGCAGGGGTTTATCGGTGGACTAGCCGTGGGCCTAATTTGCATTTTTTTGCATTGTGTGTCCACCATTTGATGTCGGATGCATGCATGTGACTTGTCATAGCGTCCGGCTTGTGATTCCGCACGTTTCGGTTCAGACGACGTAGCGTTCTCAGATGTCTGCGCCGGTTTTAGGACAGATCGTGTGCTACCGCGTGCGACACCCGCTGTGCGCCGCGGCAGGTACTTATTGCCATGGACCTGTCATTTGTCATCTCTCTTTGCAAATGCTATTGAAGCATTATGACAATTTGCCTTGTGTCTCCTAGCCAGACCCTTGCCGTTGAGTGCATGACTTCTGTCGTCACTATCTGACCTGGCAGTGCCGCCTAGTTAGAGGCTGTGTTGCTAGGAAGCTTCCACGCATCTTCTCACAAATATCGTGTCAGCAAGTAACCCCTGTAGAAACTGGATTTGGGCGAGTACCTGCCTCAGTCTCTACCTAGCATGCAAGGATGGTGCACGCTGCTGGCACACTGGTTCAAGGAGTTGGCCCGGCGTGGAAAGATGTCGTCACAAGGACGCAGCATGCAGCGTGGTCTCTCTCTAGTCAGTCACATGCACCAGTTATGTGAGGGTGCAGCGAGGCCAAAGGTCACCACACGATGCTGACACATAAACCAACACTCCACCATGACCCATGGCCGAACTGAACTCAAAACACTCACAGGTACAAGACTGGCGTCTCGAGTATTGACGCTCGACTATGCACAGGCACTGACACAACAGATCAACCTGAGACATCACGAGCATGAGAAGATGCGTGGAAGCTTCCTAGCAACACAACCGCTGACTAGGCGTCAGTGCCTGGTCAGGCGGTGACGACAGTCACAGGTCATACACACAATGGCAAGAGTTTGGCTAGGATACACAAGTCAAGGTGTCAGAATGCTTCAATGGCATTTGCAGAGAGAGAATAACAAATGACAGGTCCACAGCATAAATACCTACCGCGGCGCACGACGGGTGTCACACGCGGCAGTGCAGGTCTGTCTTAAAACCGGCCCAAAAACATTGTTTTGGTCGTAACTCTGTACAAACAAGTCAGAACGCTGCGACTGGTCACATGCAGCATCCGGCCTCGAATGGTGGACTCACAATACAAAACATGCAAATTGGGCCCACGGCCAGTCCACCAATAAAATCCTACAGGTTGCAGAAAAACTCCAGAAGGTCCCAGACAGCATCCACGACTCTGGGGCGATCGTCCGTCAGCTCCGAGTAGATGGTCCATCACCAGACAACGCATCGGAGCCACCTGGGTCCGCATCAGGGATCTGCATGGGCATGGACACGGCCGAGTGGTCACAGTAAACTGTACAAGTTGACGGGAACGTCACAAATCACAACTCCCCCATGACCCGATGGTATGCATGTCCATACGCGTGCAGAACTGAAACGAATGCAACAACGAGTGCAGAAACAATCGTGATACAGACACAGACAAACCTCGCACTCAACCACACTCAGGCAAGGGGCGAGTCCCAACAGAACGAATGGCCACTAGAAACTTCCCGCAAGCCAGTGCCTTCGTCAAGAAAGTAACACGCTGCATGTTAGTGTCATATGATGGAGATCACATGTCGCTCCACCACATGACGCACGAAATGATGCTCAACCACAATGTCCTTCGTGCGAGCATGAAAAACACCAGAGTTCTCCGCAATGGCAAGAGCACTCTGTTGTCGCTGCGAAGCACAATGGCGGGCACTAAATGACCCAACTCAAGGAACAGGCGTTGTAGCCACACTGCCCCAGTAGCCCCTGTACTGAGAGCAAGATACTCTACCTCCGATGAACTATGTGCAATGCAGCCCTGCTTCCAGCTACACCAGGACACAACGGTACCATCGAGAAGGAACACGTAGCCGGTACGACTGCATCCATATGGACTCCAGGCCTAGCCGCTGTCGGTGTAGCCATTTAGAACCACCGAACACTATGGACAAAAGTAGAGTACGAGGTACGGTGTGGAGACCACGTACCGTACAACTCGCACAACCGCATGAAGGGCTCTAGTACGTGGAGCGTGCAAAAAATGTGCAAGGAGGTTAACGGCAAAAGCGATGTCGGGGCGTGTGGTAGTGGCCAGGTACATCAGAGATCCGATGAGACGGAGGTACAAGGTCACATCCACTGTCTCTCTGAGTTGTGTGGGATCGTCCATCTTTAGGGTTTTCGGACATCCTGCCCGTCACGTAAGAGAGGTGTGGAGGTCGTGGGTACTACGCCAAGGAGGTTACTGAAACGCTCCCCCACAACATGTGCATATCGAGCCTGATGCAACAGAAGTGTCCGACGTCTACGATCTCCCACGATCTCCATGCCAAGAAAGATCATTGTAGGACCAAGGTCCTTCATCCTGTAGGCATTCAAGAGGACTGCCTTGGCCTCCTTCACGGCCTCCGTGGAGGAAGAAGCGATCAGAAGGTCATCCACATAGACCAGGATGGCGGTGAACTGCTCAGGCTACCGTCGGATGAAGAGAGAGGGATCTGCCTCGCTCTATAAATATTCCGCTTGAGTCAGAGTGCCTGTAATTTCCTGGTTCCAGCACCAAGGAGACTGATTGAGTCCGTTCAAGGACTTGCGCAAGCGTCAGACCTTGTCACCATCCTCAAAGTCTGGTGGCTGAGCCACGTAAGTCTCCTCATCTAGAAAGCCATAGGAGAACGCATTTTTCACATCCATCTGGTGCAATTCCGAGTCATGTTGGGCCACCACACCGAATAGAGCGCGAGTTGAGGTCATGCGGCCGACAGGGGCGAAGGTGTCAGCGTAATCGATGCCCTCGATCTAGGAATACCCCTTGATGACCAAGAGAGCCTTGTGGCATTCTAGTGAGCCATCCGGCTTCACTTTCTTGTGAAAGACCTACTTGACCTGAATAGCCTTCCTCCCAGGTGGAAGGTCGACTAGCTCGTAAAGTCCATACTCTCGGATGGCACGAAGCTCATCCTCGCAGGTAGCACGCTAGGCGTCTACATCCTCTGATGGAAGAGCTTCCCTTAGTGTGCCCGGATCAGGCACCATTGAGGGAGAGCTCTGAATTGCGAGTGCACATGCCTCAAAGCTGGGCCGGACGACCACGAGGTCAGCTGCTGCGTCACAAGCGATGCGAAACTCGGGAATGACCAGATCGTGCCATATAGGACACGCTGGATATACCTTTGTGAGATCTTTGCGGACACTCAGGCCTAAGGCCTTTGTGCCAGGATAACCATTCGCAACGCTACGAGTGGAGCGCCTAGGTGCGGGACTGGACACTCGCTGGATTGCGAAGACCAGTGCTCGAAGACGACCACCGGGCTCACGCGAGTAACCTTAGCTCGAAGAGTTCACCTCAGGCTCAAGGACATGCGCGACCACATCTAGTGAGGACTGACGCAAAGGGGTAGGTGATGTAGTGTGAGAACATGCTAGTGTAGCAGCATGGGTACATGTAGGATCAGGCACAGAGACAGTAGTACTGGTGGACATGGATACAAAGTCATGGATGCCTATGGGGTGTGAGGGAACCGGGGTAGAGGCAGGCTAGGCCGGAGAGGTCTCTGGGCCGACAGCTACGATCGCTGGGTCATCAAGAGCCGCAGACCGAGAAGTGGAAGGGGCTCGAACGGACACATCTACCGGACGACAGGTGCTCGTAGGCCCAGAATTCCCCATCCATTGAGAAACCTCACAGGTAGGAACGTGCGTGACAGACATCAACGTGATAGAAGTCAGGTCACGGTGTGTGAGAGACTCAAAGAAGAGCGTGTCGCGGGACTCAACGATGCGACGATAGGATGCATCCCAAAAAAGCCAGGCCTTCAACCGCGGGGAGATGCCTACGAAGGCACATAAGCGACCTCGTGGGGAGACCTTGGACCCCTGCTGGTCCTCGGTGTACCACACAAAATCCACAAATTTCCAGACACGAGCGAGACGCAGATCGGCACAGTAGCCAAACTAGAGCTCGTATGGTCTAACGTGGTCCAGAAGAGGACCGTGCGGTAGGCGGTTCCAAACCCAAGTCATGTAGGCGAAGCCTTCAAATGCGAAGGACTCCGGAAGACCGCACTCAGACCGCATAGCACGAGCCGCATCCTCCATGGTGCGGTTCCAGCGCTTAGAGATATTGTTTTGTTGAGGAGTGGCAGGAGCGGAGACCTGGTGAAAAATCCCGTGCTCGGCAAAGAAGCTGTCCATCTCGCCAATGAACTTGCCACTGCGATCCAAGCGGAATGTATGCAGCGTGTGGTGGGACTGACGCTCAGCCATCATTAGCTAGAGGCAAATCGCAAGAGCCGCGTCACTATTCTGGCGCAGGCTGTAGACTCACCGCATCCGGGTGAATTCATCAGTCAGTGTTAGGACGTATCGGCCCCGATCAAACAAAGACTCCGCAGGGAGAGGGCCAAGAAGGTCCGAGTGGACCAACTCGAGAGGGCAAGAGCTCGAGAACGGGAGTCAAGGTAAATGCAGCGATGCATCTTACCTTGAGCACAAAACAAACAATTGGTCTTGGGCGGCTTCTCAAAAGAGGTCGCATCAAAGACCGAGTGCGGGCTGTGTCTGAATGAGCTTCGACATAGTGTCGGAGCCCACGTGACCCAGGCGACGATGCAACAATTGCTGGTACTCAGCAGAGAGAACACCAGTGACAAACACATGTGCAGCAAGGGAAGGGAAGTAAGGAGAAGGAGACATCCGAGAAACACGATACAGATCATTCGCAATGGAGGCACGAAGAACAATCGTACAAGTATCAACAGAGGTCACAGTCGTGGAGTCTACAGTGTACTCTACAGAGAGTCCCATCAATCCGCAGGCACACACAGAAATTAAGCTGAGCTCAAGATCAGGCACAAAAAGCACCTCGGAACGATATAGGGGGCCAGACAAACCATCGAAACACACAACCCCAACACCCTGGACCGGCAGTGACTGACCAGAGCCTGTGTGAACGGAGCAAACAGACGCAAGAGGACAGAGAACCACAAAGTCACTACGACGACAGGTCATGTGGTGAGTGGCACCAGAATCGATGATCCAAGTGCCACCAGAATCACGACCGGAGGACGTCACTGTGCAACGGGCAATGGAACACTCGGCCAAAAACCGGGGGCTGAGCAACATGTGAGGAGGTACAACGAAGGGCACAAAGATGAGACTCATGAATCCAGTCCGTAGTGTCAGGCCCATCATCATCACATGCCAAATCTACCTCCCCACACGAGTCATCACGAGCTACGAGAACAGACGAACAAACTGTCTGTGAACCACCCGGCTATTACGACACACTCGTACCTCCCTGAAAATGAAGCGCCAGAAGGTGACGGAGCTCGGCGATGGTGCGATCACGTGGGTCCAGGCCGCCACTACTCACCTGTAGGGAAGTGGGATCTGTTGCGGGAACTGCGGCGGGAACTGCTGCGGTCGTGGTCGCCACGCGACCAGAGGCTGTGCTGCTCGATGCACACCGTTATTTGTGTGTAGCCTGAAGACCGCAAGTGATCTGCGCCCAAAAAAACGGCTCCTGGCACTCAGTGTAGCAATGAGCGCCTCCTCAGTTGTAACAGTGGATGGTACGTCCACTGCTACCGCTCGGTGTTTGCTGCTGCTACGACTACTGCTGGCCCGAACCGTACCTCCTTTTCCCCTTCTTCCCCTGTACTGCTGCAGCCACACCCTATATCTGATTGGGGGTAATCGGGGTGGAAGGGGAAGAGGAGGATGTGCCAGAGGATGGAGGAGTGGACTGCAACAGGGACGTCGGTGGCAACGCGACAACCGGTACAACAAGGGAGCTCTCCTGATCGGCCATGGCTACCTCACAGGTGGAAGTCACTGGAGGAAAAGCTGATGTGTCCAAGGAAGTAGCTGAAGAGAGGTAGAGAAGGGCTCGAGCACGGCGTCGCCGTACCCCAAGAAGATGTTTGCGTACTCAAGACGAACTCTGGTCATGAGTGTGCAAAGCGCTCACAGCTGTGTACCTCCTGAGATCCCAAGGCGCATGAAGATGCACATGGCCCGCCACCAGTAATCCATTGCAGGCTTGGCAGGTCCCTGACAAAGGGAGTGGAGGCACAAATGTGAGCCGCGCGGGTGGCGTGCGTCTCTACACTAAGCAGGGAGAATGCCAAATCCCAACCCCAATGTGGATCAGCACCCGCACTTGTGCCAGCCTCCCCAAGGAATGGGCAAAAACGCACGACTATCTCGCGTGGTATGGCGTAAAGGAGTCCGCGCATCGCTCTGGCCGCTGTCAGCACCTGAGCGCAATCCGTAACCTGGTATGGACTGTGATAGTATGGCCACACCCCTTCTGAAGTAGCCCAGACTTGGAAACGAATCTCCCACAAGTCAAAGCTGTCCTCACTCACATATCGTGGGGACGGTGTCTCAAAATCCTTGGATTGCCGCTCCGTTGGGAGAGCAACTGGAGGCTCACAAGGACAAGGGATGGAGAAGATGTCGGGACGAAGAAAGTCGTATAGGTAGGGAGCAGGCGAGGATCGGATCTCCAGGAAAGGGACGCCAGATGTCTGTGGGGGTCGAGAACTCGTCTGAAGCTGGCAAAGACGCTCTTGAAGCAAACGAATGTCTCTCTCGTGAGCGTCATCATCCATACCTGGCATGTCAGGGTCCTCATCCCAAGGATCAAGAGCCTGCTGGTCACGTCCTAATCCTGTCATCGGTACAAGTGCTGAATGTTGTGCAGAAGGTACTGTACTGCCGACTCCCCCCGAGGTCTACTGTGGAGCCGTGGATTGACCTCGAACCCTACTCATTCACTCTGTACGAGAACTCAATCACACCCTCCAGCTTTTCAGAACAATCGCTAACCACAGAGGCCTCAAAAAGCAAGCCCCACCAAAACTGTCATTCTCCCCATTGGCCAGGACACCCACATCCCAACCCGACCACCTTTTCCAATCACACATGGCCCAGTCCGCATACTAGGCATACAATTCCACTCCACACCAATGACCGTGACAACGTGGGACCCAATTGAGAGCAAGATCAAAGCAGCCAGCCCCCTCTGGAACAACTTTCGAAGCGCACTCCGTACAAAAGTGGTGGCGATTAACTCATACCTCAACCCAAAATTTCTGTACTACTCCTCCACCTTACCCCCTGCGCAAGATCACCTAAACTCCTTAACCAATACTCTCACACAATTCCTGTCTTCCCATAAAGCCCCCGCAGACCCCCAAAGATTCGTCCATCTCTACACGCACAAAACGATCATATGACCACGCACGAAACAAGGACTAGCGGTCAAATGGCCCTCCCACCTCATCCAAGCGCAAAGTGCAAAATGGATCTAAGATTTGTTGAAGCCTCTACAAGACAGATGGAAACAAACAGTTGAAGACTCCCAATGCCTGTTGAAAAAAGGACATTTCTTTCTCTCTCATACAAAAATACACAACATTAGAAACCTCCAGCTCAGTGCAAGATGGAGAAAATGCCTCTCTTGTTTCTTTGACACCAACCCCACAATCCTTCCTCTAAATCCCACTTGGCAGGACATCTCCCTCGAATACGTAGCCTACAATAGACACCTTCTCCAACCAGACTCCCAACCCTTTGGAATCCCCCACAGAGAACGCTTCCTCTTTACGTCAAAGATGAAGGTGAGACACCATTTCAACCCTGAAATTCTCTCCCAGGCGCTCGAAAAAGCACCCACGATGAGCCAGACACGAGTGCTCGAGGAAGTCCGCCAACACCTCCCCCTCTCGTGGGTCTCTATAATGACAAATCCACCTATCCTCATGGATATTTACAAATACACCTCTTATGTCACCCTACCCTCCCTCACAGGACTCCCTATCACCATCATTTATAAGCTACGACAGTGAGGTCCCGAAATCTGGGGCTACCCTTTACAAGTCTGCCTTGTCACGGGCCGTCTATGCCATCACCCATGGGCCCAACCTCGGCCTTTCCTCGGGCCAGACTGTACACCTGTATATGTTCAAAAGAGAATCTTTCTAGGCACACCACACCAACCAGATATACCGAGCTACAGGATAAAGAATGGAAATCCACCCCTCCAAGCTCTCTACAAAATCTTCCTACAACTTGAAAACCCCTCAGCAACATATAAACAAGAAAGCCTGGGAAGAAAAGTTCCCAACACCGTTTTCCAATGGCGATACATCTACGACAGCCTCATCAATACCCCCCTCCGTCTTCGCCCGCAAGAAGTAATGCTCATAATCATTCACCGATCCGTCCAAGTCAACTACAGATACCGATTCCTCCCCCCCCCTTCGTCCCCACTTTGCCCACGCTGTAACGACCCAGAAACGATTGAGCACTGCTTTGTGCAATGTCGTGACATCCAACCAATCATAAAACGTCTCCGCACTCTATTTACTACCTTATTTGCCAAGACTGCACCTACTCTGCCCAACATCCTCCTCGGACCCACAAGTCCAACCAACAAATGCACAATCTGGGAAATCACACGAGCCACCATATTCCACCGGCTATGGCAAGAAAGATGGGCCCAACCAATACATGACCCCACCCCGACTATCCTGGCGACGATACCTCACCTCCTCCAAGAACAAATCACACATGCATCGCTAAGACTAGCACAACTCCCTCCTTGAAGGAAAAAAGAGAAGACCCACCAACAATTATATACCAAAATCACACATGCCCCCTTCCTATGCAGCGCACAAGAAGGAAGAGAACATCTGATACTAAAAATCACATAGAAATTCCACCGCTGGTGGAAGCACCCGTGAATATATAAGCTGTAAGTTGTTTGGGGGGCCGGGTTCAATCCCCAGGCTTGTTTTGGTGTCTTGGAGACCCTCCCGCTCCCATCGGTTACGACCACGGGACAAAAAAAAAACAAAAAAGGAGGCAAGTGTTGCACGCAAAGCGTGCATAGGGTTACATAGTGACCGAGCAAAAGCATTCAGATTTGCATCTCCTGAGAGGCTCAAGAATTTCTTGGAATCCAAACCACATAATGGAAGGTTTCCCATGAGACTTAACCTCCTCCGTGGAAGCAAAAACTGGTCGTAAATGGAATGCCAAACTGTCACCCGCATTCGTTCAAACTATTTTTTGGTTCACCCATGAGTGCTCTTAAACATTGTGTATGGTTTGGGCGAACTTTTCCTAAATTACCTTAAGCTATGCTGGAATTTTTCCAGCTGATTGCGCTTGAAGATATAGTTTCATCTATTACAATTCACCAACATATTGAAGAAGAACTTCAAAAGGCATTTCTTCTATTTTTTAATGAATTTGGTTTCATATCATGATAATGAGATGAAAACAAGTTTATCTGAATGATTTTAATTTGTTCTTCTATTATGGACACGCTAGTTTCACACATCTATGATGAACTTCACAAAAAATTACCGTTGACAAATTTGGATGAGTTTTTAATGTTTCATTATGTTATGAACAATAATATGACTTAATTATAGGCAGAATTCAATCTATTTACCTTCTTAGATGACGGTGGTTGAATTTCTTTTCTTTCAATTGCATTTTGGCCCTGTTTGAAGCCGGGTTCATGGGTCTAAAGAGTTTACCATGACGATCAGTTCCGTGAAACAAGACAGGGCGAGGCCCAGGTTGGACCCAACCGAACGTACACTCCTTACCCTTTTGCTCTGGCGTCGGACTGGCATTTCGTACTCTCCGGGGTTTGTCCGGAAATCTAGGTCAATGTCCATGATTTTTCTTGTCTGGGTAGACCCAAGCGAGGGCGTCCGCGGACGTGGATGGGGATACAGTCCTTCAAATTCTTACACACTCATTGGTGGAATTGTCAGAGAAATGACCGATCCACCAATCAAGGTTTTCTTGTGGCACAAACACACAGAAGCAAGAAAACAAAGGATTAGTAGTGTCGTGTTCTCTTGTCACATAATTCAGTATTCAACGATGTTTTGCGCCCGCCACGTAGGCCTCGCAAGCTGACATGGCCGTTAGCGAGCTGACTGGACCGGTTGTGAACCCGCCAAGATTTTTTGTGAGACTAACGACAGTTTCGTCATGTTTTGGCGGTGGTTGAAGCCTTCACCTTCAGTGAAGCCGAGCCGCGAGGTTCGAAATGGTTGATTTCACTGAAGGAATATCGTCGAATTGTCCGTGAACTGGGGTTTTGACCATCAAATTTCAGTGAAGACGAAGAATACTAAAAAAGTACTTTTCATAATTCTGTTGAATGATATTGTTCGATCGTTTTGCATGAATTCTGCAAATTTGAACTAGCAAATGCAAACGTTTGAACCGATGCGCACATCCTACCAGACCGCACTGTCGGGTCGCGATCTATCCAGCTACACAACTGTCATGCATATACAACATCGAGGGAGATGCACTTGTCACTCGTAGGCCATCCTCTGCACACTCTGTATGAGCTCCTCCATCCCAATGGCAACCCCCTCCAGCTCAAACTCTGCATGCCGCTTCACCAGCATGCTGCACCTCTCGCTTGTACCATCCGTTGTCCAAGGTGGAGCAACCCCCACACGTCGCTTCGAAGCTTCCGGGATGGACCACATCCCTTTTCTCGCATGCATGCGTTGATCGCGTGAAGGCGCGTACGAGGATCCCGGAGGCGAGATGGAGTACAACATGCAGCCGTTGGTGGGAGATGACCGTGGAGCTCTCGCACGCGGCGAACATGTGCCATCAGAGCCAGACTCTCACCATTATTCAGACACTGGTATTTCGTCGGTCCGCGGGTGGAACGAGGCTGCCATGCATGGCAGGACAGTGCCCGGGTTCGCATCAACGTCGTCCATGACATCCTCGTCTGTGAAGCCAGCTGACAAGGATGCAACGATGTAGTGAATAGTCACGGGCAGCCTGTGCCAGAGTTTTTGGACAACCGAGCGCGCCTACATGCTGGTCAAGATGGCACTAGCGCACATGGTGGAGTTCCACAGGAGCAGTAGCTGGATGACGAAGTTGCACGACCACATCGCGCCACGCCTGTCCAGGGAGTTCTGCATGGTGGACGACCTGACACGCGTCCAGGTTCGGTCCAGGCTGGCAAACATTGCTGTTCATTGGAAACTTGCCTTTGCTCCCGTCGGTCAGAGTGGAATCGGCCAGAATCGTCGTACGTGGCAAATTGAGCTGTCTGCTGAAAAATGAGAGGAAATTTGTAACAAGAATCTGGAGTAGGCGAAGTTGGAGGGCAAACCGTTGCCATGGTTTGACGAGGCAACACAAATCTTCGCACGTGTCAAGGTGTGCGTAGAGAACGTGTTTTGCAGCGAAGCAGCTACCGAAGGGGAGTCGGGCGACCCCATCGACCTAACTGGTGATGACGATGGGATGGGCCGTCCGGCTAAGCGTAAGCCTGTGATCGATCACCACATCGACACTGTGGACATGATGGTCCGTACACCATCCAAAGTTGAGTGTGTTATTTCTGATGATGGCCCGAAGACAAGCTACGACATGGCAGTGAAGTTCACAGACAGCGACAGCATCATTCATGTTCGCAACATATTGTTTTGTCTGGATGGCTTGAAGGTTGACTGGGCACTATGCGTAGATTACGTGTACAGTTCAGGGGAGCTACGCATGGAGGTCATAACCCGCTTCCTCGGGCATGATCCTGCCACTACGCCCATGTCGTTTGTGGACAAGCCCATCCGTCCACCCCTATCGAAGCTGACACCACGCCCGAAGTTCACAATCATTGTTGCTGACGATGTAGGTAGTGGCAGTCAAGCTGGCTCTACATCAGCCGACACGGGTGATGCTCGTGCATTAGTGCATGAAGTGCTTGGTGCCCCTACTGAGGACCTCGATGAGGATCTGGATGAGGGTGCCCATGAGCCATATTGATTTGCATTTTGTAAGTTACTATTGTTGGACATTTTCCACAAATGACTTCTCTTAAAAAGAATGATGCATCTTCATCCGCCATGCGTATATAATCATCCCACATGGAATTTTCAATGTGACCACGCTTTCCACGAATTGACATGCCCCCATGCTGACGTGCAAGAACAGCACGTGGTCTCCCAATATCATCATGATCCCACCCCGCTTCTACGTCGGTCCCCTCGACGACCATAATCAGTTTGTGTAGAAAAAAACAAGAGAGGCTCAAACGTGGCTTGAAAGTAATGTTGTAGTTGGGTAGACCCCTTAGAATGTGGCATCATGCTTTGAGAATGCTGAATGATCGTTCGATCATGCTCCAAGAGCTCACATGCCGCCGATTAAAAAGCTCCCGAGCATCCTGCGGCCGAGATGCACCGGGACCGAATTCATTGAGATGGTACCAGCGCCCACGGTAAGGCGGCATCAAGCCGTACCCATATGGAAAGGCGGCATCTGTCAATAAAAACTTGTTCAATGGCAACGAGAATCCTCGTGTCAATGAATCCTGAAACATCCTAGCATCATGTGCGCTCCCCTCCCATCCTATTGCAATGAAACAAAACCTCATGTCAGGAGTGCAGGCGGCGAGATTGTTCTGAGGTATGTGACTGTGCCTGTTAACATAAGCACCACGTCGATGATGTCGAACTGTGACCGGCACATGGGTGCCATCGATAGCCCCCACGCAACTGCGGAACCACGACATGTAGTCTCTGCGCCCCAGCCATGGAGCATGGATGCGCCCGTGATCACGTGGGAAGCGGATGATAGCATGTGCCAAGGAGTTGATGGCAGTGACGACTTCGCGAAGCACATGATAGATAGTAGCTGGGCCCCTCTGAAACCTCTCCATGAGGTCACGGATGGAAAGCCCATGCGTGACGCACTAAAGCCAGATGAATACTTTTTCGTCGACAGACAGACTCGTGTCCATTAGAGATGTGTACCGGCGGATGATGTGGATGAGGGCGTACCATGAATCACGACTCATGCGCATCATGTTGTATATGCGCATAGGATGGCCTCCATGAAGTTCATGTAGCCACGTCGGTCCAGACTACACCCCTTCTACCATCGGCTGTCGGTTGACACGGGTGGTGGCACGTCTTGCCACCATGTCAACAACTTGGTAAACAAGTGCATGAAGGACAAGGTGCACTAGAGAGCTCGGTGGATAGCTGCAAAACGTGTCGAGAAGCGAGGGTTGTCCATGTTGACTGATGTGACAACCCATGCGTGTAGCCACTAGTACCCGTCGCGCCGTTGGTCCCTACCAACGGCATGTTCAAACGGACGAACGGCTAGTACGCGACCCGAGCATGGCGACACGCTAGGCTACAAGGCTACAAGTCGGCCGCTTGGGTTCAAACCTACGTGTGGCCGAAAGTATGGATGAAATTCAGTGAAGAACACAAAAGGGAGGGAAAAGGGTGAAAAAGAGCGGTCAATACAGCGTAGATGATCGATGTCACTGAACGCGGGAATGAATGTGACTTTCTTCAAGTATGCAAAAAACAAGGCCAGATGGATGAATATTGAATTCTGTGACAAGAGAACACAACATAGGTAACCCAAAAAGCCGAGATCGAAGAAAGAGGAACGTCTTGCCTGCACCAGCATGCATTGCCAACCGAATGATACTTCAAGGCCGCGTTCGGATGTCGCTGAATTGCATCTTGCATTGATAGGGTAGACTTTAGCGCGTAGATGCAATTTGTGACGACCTTTTCCGCAATCTGAGACTTCAACATCGATGTGATGGATCGAGCGTCAACTAACTCCCCTTACTTTGCCGTGATTGACGTATGACTATATTGGAACGATACGAACGGTTCTCTTGCTCGACCACGGAGTCGAGCCCGCGACGCGTAGCGTCGCTCCGGATGCCGCGCGCATCGTAGCCCGCACAATTTCGTGGAGATTGAGGGACGACCGTTTGGCCGATAGATTAAATGAAAATGGACTCCACAACAAGTTTCACTTTAATCGATGAGAGGGGATGCCACTTCGAGCAGCCATGCACGTTTTAGCCATTTCATCGATGAAAGAGCCGTTAGTCGGTCACGCGAACGAGATCGCTGAAAGATGAAAATTGTTCACGCGGTGAACCATTCAGCAGCGTTCGCAATGATTTCAGCGCGAATTCTGGAAACTCGCACATGGCCACATCAGCTCGCCACTCCGCAATCCGCTAACCAGCGGGCGGGAAGGATTCATAAATCGACAGATTCGCGACATCCGAACGCGGCCCAGGTCTTGGTCTACCTTTCCAGCTGAATCGGTGCGATGCAGTTGCGTTGTCGGTGACTTTTCAATGACATTTGTTAGCGTAGAAATCTTCTGTTTCGAAGAGGTCAATTCTTCTGGCACGTTGATTTATCGGGGGCTTTGGTGCAGAACGACGACAAACTTCCGACCTCATAAAAGCAAACGAATGCTGGTGACGAGCAACTTGTTCTGTTGAATTCCGCTGCAGCCGCACTGGCAGTAATCGTCACCGCCAGTTCGGCAGGGTAAAGCAGCGAGTTTGCGTGCGTCCTACGCTTCAATCGCTTTCTGACTCACGAAAAACGTGCTTCACATGGCTCGACATGTAAGGTAGCCGAGCATCCAACGAGAAAGACGAAAAATCCTGCCGGCTACTTCGCAGCAACCAAGAGCAGCAGATAACCAAAGGACCGCAGTAGCTGTCGCTCTATCTGCTGAACGATGAAGGAAATTTCCAGAGAAAAACAATTGAATATAAGATTCCTTTCCGACGAATTTGCAAATAGCACAAGCGTCAGAGAGCGACGAGAAATAGCACCTGCGCGAGGAAGCACTTTCGTCAAGCACGCTGGAATGGCACAGCGCCATAAAAGTGACTAACATTTTGCAGACAAGCACATGAAACTAGTAGCGTGCGTGGAATCATGTAACGTCGCTGATACAAAGAAGAAAATTATGAAAATTATCAGAGGTCAATAATGTGGCACAATTCTGCGTATGGTGCTAATTTGATATGCTTTTCTGCGAAGGAATACTTTTTCTCATGCCATTTTTGTGTGCTATCATGGCATAGTGCAATTCAAGTTTTCTCAGCAAACATCATGCCATTTCCAAGCTCTTGCTCTCGAACAAGCCAGTTGAATGTTCTCCCTGAGGCACAAAAAATGAAGTTTCACTTATAGGAAGTGCTAATCATAAATAGTTATGTGATTTGCACGATGCCAAATTTTAAATCTACCTTTACAACTTTAGGCAAAGGCATCACTCACTATTGTTTTATTAAAAAACAGAAGACCTAGTGGTTGGGTTGATAAACGCTAAATATCGCCCCTGAAAACATTTTCCATCTAAAGTAAAGCTTGGTCCACCTTCATCTAACATCCCATTGACTTCCATTAAGTTATCAACCCTTTGTTTTTGGGATTTTACCACCTCTTGCATTACATGCAAGAAATGAAAGCGCCAAAAAAATAGCAATTATTGATAAATGCACTTTCACAATCTGCTTCCCCCCTAAATGTTTTTTCACAATCAACCTTTTCATACCTCCAAATAATTCCTACAAATGGACACCAATTATGAAAAAATCAAGGTAGTCCCATAGTAAATCATCCAATAGATGCTACCCATATACAAATTCAACCAAAAGTGAGCCACATTGCCATAGCTAAGACAACCAACTCACCTCTATATGAGGATGGAAAATCATGAAGAAGCTCTTAGCTCGCAAAGGAAGCCAATTTAAGTCTAAAACATCTAGAATTTGTAGTTTTAAGAAATATTACAAATAATTCAAAGTGCATAAGGGAACTTGAAATTAATTCACATGACATGTCACTAAGGAGGACTACGTTGGATGTTCCTTTCAAAAGAATTAGATGTCAAAGGGTCAAAGATGCTTGATGGAGATTGTACAACATTAGAAGGCAATAATGGACAGTTGAATATGAATACTATAGTCACTATCATTAATGATGACATTGATGATGTTCCCCTAAAACAAAAAATCTGGGCTTCATGTTGTGGTTTAAGAATAGTAATAATGTGCTTACAATTACTTGCGTGTGTACCATAAGAGCTAAATTTATACTATAGGATGGATCACTAAGCACTTTTTTCCCATCAAAATAAATTTAACAAGTTTCTACCATGGGGATATACATGTTCTAAGGGGATTAAATTCAATGCACACATTCCAAAAAGACATGCACTAAAAAGTTGAGGGGCACAAAGAAAATATTCAATCAAGACATTATGCATGCCTTTCCCATTATCCTCTTTATGGCCTATTATGGTGTGTGTTACAATCACAAGAAGGAGAAAATATGAAGATGAAAGGTGAATATTCTAATGACACATAACATGGCATACATCATGCATCATTGACTCATTAGAATAAAGCTCAAGCATGTTATCAAACCTATCAAGAGACAACTCAAATTCTCACAAAAGATAAGTACCAAACAATAAACACATAAGTAATCATTGCCATCGCATGTTTTGTATTACAATGAAAGATTTTCATAATAAATATGATGAAAGTGAAGGAATGTACTGGATGAAATTGAAACATTTCCCTATGTGGCAGCTGCGTTTCAAGAACAAGATCAACTATGATGATGAAGTAGTAGAATATGGATAACTTTAAAGTAACATGAGTTTATCTAATGTGGCTAATCATATCAATGATTATTAAAAGATTTGTTTGTAATATATTTATGAAACATGCGAAATACCATTTTTCCTTCTTTATGATCGATGAAGGTATGATACTTTCCTATGATGGAAACAAGCCCTAAATACGACTACAATCATAGACTTGGTAGGAAGAACATTATGTTTTAAGTGGCATATAAGTTCCTTAAGATAAGACATCTTTCCTTTGGTTCTAGAATTTAGTGAAATATTCCATTCAAGAGAAAATGAAACAAAAGTAGTATTTTGATGTATAAAGCTAGAGGTGCATTTACTACACAAGTGCCAAGCTCAAAGGTGTTGAAAACAACACTATATTGGGAGAAACATATGGAAATGAATGACGTTCATGATGAATCCTTAAGTCCACGTTTAGTATGAATGCTCACTTTTGCACGGGCCAAATACATTCCAGCATCTACTCTTGAAGTGATTTAAAGAGCGTGGATTGTATTATAACGTGCTTGCATGTGACAAAGGATTCCGCATGCCTTCTAGTGGTGTAGAAGGGAGTGGAGCTACATTCTCCATAATAATAGACATTCACCCTAGTTAAGGAATTATACAACTAAGTTGGAATGCATCATGCACCGAAAGCATAAGGCCCTTTAATGAATTAGTATACTCATAGATAAATCCTAGGCACTTCTATCTACATGGAAAGATATGGTGAAATCTTACGGATCTTGATTTACAAATCTAATGCAATAGCATGATAAGATTGATTATCATTTGAAGAAGGAATTAAGACCAAGCACCTCATTTTTAAGATTCACCTTAAGACATGACATGGATTCCTATAGAAGGAAGGTTCTGCCTAGTGTAGCGTAAATACGTATAAAAAACTAAGACTACAAGGTGATCCTTCTAAAATAATACTTCTGAATTGGGTGATCAACTTAGAAAGACCGCATGTATCAAAGGCAAAGCTCCATTATGTTCATATTTATGTTTCCATTGTGTAAAAGCTCAAGTTTACTGAAACGTTTGAAAATAAAACACTAAAATTAGAGTGATGGAGACCTTTCATAGGCCCTTATAAGCTAGGTAAGGCCTAAAAACATGAGTGGAGGCTACCCTAGTGGCCACTCTCTGTAAAAAATGCAACAACAACAACACAACAACCCTTCCGACCATAGAATTTGTTGCCCCTTATAAGTTTTGAATATCATATGACTTAACTTGCCCAATAATTCAATCTTTAGAAGATCTTCTTTTTAGTCTTCAAGATTCGTATTTTCCCATGTTGGACATTGGTTGATCAATTGATGGTAAACATGTCAAACTTTCTACATAAGTTTTTCTAAGTTTGGAGTGGCCATTTCAGCAACATTTTCTGTCCTCTAGATCCGTGTTCAAGCCTTAGATACTAGATTATCATTTGGTATGAAATTAATCCTCCTAGCTCCTTGCCAACAATCAAGGGGTTCTTTTTCCTCTGAAGGCCCTCTTTTCTTTACATCATCAAAGAGCTTCAAACGATTACAACCTTTATATGCACCTGTTTTTCAAAACGTTTTTCCTCACGTCAGCAAAAGGGTATTTGTTCCTTCAATATTAGCAAACAGTTGCAAGACAAACAAGAACCCACTTTCAGTAGTGCAATACACACAATTACGCCAATGCCCTTGTAGTAGGAGTTGGTGTCCACATTCTAGCTTAGTACATGTGGTTGGAGGTGGCAGAAGTGTTTTTAGCTCAATCTCTCAGGCCATAAGAGTGTTGGGGTGTACGGCAGTGTTCTCCAACTTGTATGAGACACTCTCTTGTTTGAGTCTTCATTGTTTACGATGTCTGTGTGATTCATATAAGTCTAGGGTCATCCATAGCTTAGTACTGCTGCTTGAATGTGTATTCATGCTTCTCTAGAGTGTGCATTGTTAGAGTGAGGAATAACTGCGCTGAGCGACAGTTCAACATGGCGCAGTTGGATCGACAATCGGAGGTTTGTACGCGAAGTTACAGATTTTCATCCGTAAATACCCAGGTGCGGCTTGACATGGAATTTCTGATGTACAGGCCAGATTCTGGCCTATAGATCATGGCATCCAGCTCTAAAGGGGAAAAGGAGCCTAGATTGTTGTGTTGCATGCAAAGTAATGCTGTGCATGCCTGCTGGCCCAGCTTGATTAGCAGCTGCGTAGTGCAAGCAAGCAATGCTAGGTACTTGGCCCAGACCAGTCAGGGTGGGACTACACCTGACTTGACAGCTGGGACGCTTGCATCAGCATATGCAAGGAAAGCTCTACAGTAGGGACCACTCTGCATGAGGTGGTGCATGCACGACTCAGCATTGCATCAGCTACCACATGCACGACTCAGCAATTGCATCAGCTACTACATGCATGACTTAGTAGTTGCATGCGAAGCCAAGAGTGGGGACCACCCTACATCAACGACAACATGCATGACTCAGCAGCTGGGACCACGGCCAAGTTGCCGGCCTTCAAAAAGCTTCCTTGAGGAGGAAGTTACATGCCTTAGATCGGGAAGATTCCTTGGGGAGGAAGCTACGACCTTGAAGCAGAAAGTTGCTCGAGGCACAGGGCAGCTGGTCAACTTGCTAGGATCCCATTATAAAAGTAGAATGAACTCAATCAGTCCAGTAACTCTAGCAAAAACTACGACAACTCCATATAGTAAGACAGCTGTTGCACCAACAGTCCTCCTTTGCCTGACAACACCTCAGACCAAGACTCTACAGACACTCTCTCCCCTGAAAACCCACGTCAGCGTGACAGCCTTCTACCAGCTTGGGTTGGTGGACGCCCCTGACTACCTGAAGGCCTGACTACCTAGAAGAGGTGGTTAGACTACAACCAAGACTTAAGAGCAGCCTTCCTATGGTTGCCTCTCTGGATGTTGGTCATCTCTCAGCCAAGAGCTTGTCTAGGTGTTAAGTCTAGAGTTAGTGTATGGCGTCAGCTTTGCCTGTGTAGTGCTGATTGAGTCTAGAAGGACTCTGTTGGAGTTCTCCTCTGTCGACCCATTAAGCCTAGTAGCACTCTGCCAGCTTGGTTAGGAGGGTAAGAAGTCCTTTAATGACCCAATAAGTCTGGCAGTGGCTGCCAGCGTGGAGAGGAGGCTGCCCTGACAACCAAGAGGCCATATTACCTGAAAGTACGGTGACCATGCAGAGACCCTTGTATCGATAGCCTTGACGGCGTAACAAGGTGTTACGCCCTCGGATGGGGCAGGTTATGTTAGAGCATTGAGCTGAGCAGTGTTTCACCACTGTTTCCTTGTACCATACTTGTACTTGATGGTATTTTTCAACTACAAGTTTCAATCTAAGTCTTCCGCTTCTACACATTGGAGTATAAGGTTTTCTTGTTGGGTATAGAGATCCCAAACAGTAGCATGACCCCCTTCTTGCATCAAAATACGCGATGACTTCGTCACTACAGGCTCCGACAACCCTAACAGAGCACAAGGACGTCTGGACATACTCAACATGCGATTAGAGCAGCAGACCTGTGCCGTCAGCAAGAAGTAGAAGTTACAACTGAAGCTTCAAAGGATGACAACATTGTCATCACTCATCAGTGGCAGGGTGAGTGCGTGACATGGCAACCATGCGCACATGGAGATACTGAGGAAGCTTTGAGTAACCTCAATGTGGAGAGCCTAAACATGGACTCTCAACATTTGAATGACCTCTCAACGCCAAGCTTGTGCATGGACCAAGAATGTGGTGCATGGAGAGATCAAGCTACAGTTGAGGAGGCGAAGCACTCGAGAGAGGAGGCACTTCGGCCAAGTGCACGGCAAGAAAACGTGCGTGTAAATGAAGTCTTGCGAAATCAGTTGATTGACACAAGTTTTGAAGCTCACTTTCCACAAATTCCGCAACAGATGTCCCAGACTCAATAGCAAGTGCATCTTTAGCATCGGCTTCAACTGGCACAACTACTGTTTTCATCAACAGTAACAAACCCGCAGGCTAATGTGGAAAAGTTCATGCCACAAGCTCTCATGCTAGTGCAGATATAAGTGATAGGATCTACATTGTTGGGCATGGTGCAGCAATATGTTACAGAGTTAGAGCAAGCTCCAACGGAAGTGTCATCCATGGCACTTATATGAGTACTACTTGATACAAGTCAGCATGAGCCAGCTGGGGAGCAAGCGTTCAAGCATGAAAGCACGGAGCAACTGCAGCAGATTGGCAAACAAATACACATTTGCCAACGGGAGTGGCATGTCTGCGAGGTGCTAGCTCACAGAGGTCAGGTGTCGCATACCAAAAATAGAATGAGGCCTTCTAGTTGAATAAGGCTTCATCAGCATCACATATACCATTTGCACGACTACCACACCTCAATTCTCCTCCTCATATGTCGAAGATTGTTTGTCCTCAACAGAAAAATTCACCTTCATTTGCGCATGGAGGAAGCATGCAGACGCTTGTAACGTTCCTTGAAGCATCCACAATAGCACATTTGCATCAGTCAAAGCATGAAGCAGTGCCACCAGGCTTTCAAGCACCACAAGTAGTAGTTGACGACAAGTAGCAGTACTTTGCGAACACATACATGATGATGTTACGAGGGAGCACCCGTCTTGTTGGAGCTCATGGAGGGTGGTGTGGTGACCGAGGAATCAAACTGAAATAAGCAGCCTGACAAGGGCAAGCAACAGTCACAACAACAATGCTTACTTGAGGTCATAGAATAAGATGCCTCGCCAAACGTCCACAAGCTGACCAACAAAGCGGACAGTGGCTCCGCTACCTAGACGGAGTTTTCATGCTCCATCCAATAGAACACAACCTAGCAGCTGAATGCTGATATTTAAGCAGAACAATTGAGGTGGATGTGTCTTAAGAAGCAGGCAGAGGTTCACAAAACCCTCAAATTTCATGACAAGCTGACTCTCTATCAACTTGTAAGGACCCAACGCGACAGCAGCATTCACTGCCAATGTAGTAGGTGGCCAAGCAGAAGCCATCCTACGACGTGTAAGAGCAGGAGTGATGTAGCAGGTGCTCGGGTATGGAGCCAACAACATGTGGGAACTCACATAATGAGCTTACTAGCTGTGAATGTATCGACATAGTGTGGATACAAGAGGCAGAAACATGGTGGCAGCTTCGAGGCAACTCAACACCACCAGCGTAGTAGTGACGAGCACATTGTGATAGGGTCGATTGTCAGCAACTCCTCATTTGCTTGTCAAAATCGCAAGACCCGTTCCATGACACAAAGCGGATAGCAGTGGAAGAAGAAGAAAAGAAAAAGAAAAGGAGGGCCTCTTAAAACAAAAAATGGAGTCAGGAGCTCGACGCAACAGTTGGTTGCAAGTTGACCTTGGCTACAATAGGAGCAGCCATGAATAATAGAACATTTCGCCCGCAACAGCACACTTTGCAAAAGGAATAGCAAAGGAGATCCCAGAGTGAGGGGGAGGCGGAGTGAAGGCGTTTGTTCAAGCCTTGAAGCGGCTTGCAATAAAGGGAGCTAAGAAATAAACAAAATCCTACCGGAGCAACAGGTGGATGAAGTAAGCCCACCTAGTGTCAGGTGGCATGCACAATTGGAGTAGTTGTACTTCGTAATAAAATCCTACCGGGGCGGCAGGTGGAAACAATAAGCCCACCACGTGTCTAGTGGCATGCATGAGTGGAGCAGTTACGATCCATGGAAAAAATCTTGCTAGAGTGGCAGGTGGAAGCATTTAGCCCGTCTTGACGAAGGCGGCATGTATGGAGATTGGCAACATGTGCAATTTGCTGACAGCTGCTGAAAACTAGATTCTGCAGCCAGTCAAAATTTACGACAGAGAGATCGGATCTTTGCAGTAGTCGAGGATCTCGACCTCAAAATTCAACCTGAAGGCAAAAATTGGTGGAGGGGCAAGTTTGCTCCTCACGGCCACAAGTCACTTTCTGCTAACAACGAAATCAACAATAAGTGATCTCATAGTAGTAGCTGAAGTAGTAGTGCAACATTCAGAGCAGACGTTGGAGTGAAGGCGAGGAGTCAAGGTTTGGGAACGGCTTTGGAGTAGCTCGTTGTGATTATGCCGAGTATGTGGCTAAGCTCGTCCCTCATGCCGATCGGAGCTATGAAGCCAACTTGGTCGTAGTGCCTTCTGGAAGGTGGAAGCAATGACCACCAATAGCAACAGGAGCAGCAATAGTAGCGACAATAAAATGGGAGACTTCTCAGGTCTGCTATAAGTAGCCTAGTGGTTTATAAAAAAAAAATCCGGAATCCAAATTTTGTTTNTTGGAGTAGCTCGTTGTGATTATGCCGAGTATGTGGCTAAGCTCGTCCCTCATGCCGATCGGAGCTATGAAGCCAACTTGGTTGTAGTGCCTTCTGGAAGGTGGAAGCAATGACCACCAATAGCAACAGGAGCAGCAATAGTAGCGACAATAAAATGGGAGACTTCTCAGGTCTGCTATAAGTAGCCTAGTGGTTTATAAAAAAAAAATCCGGAATCCAAATTTTGTTTCGTCTGCAGTCAAAATCTAGTTTTTGGGTTTCCTCACCCCCAAGAAAATTGTAGGGTGTGTTTCATTCTTGTCGTTGTAGAATCCTCCTTCATCAAAAGGAGTCCTCAAAGCAGCAGCAGCAGTAGCAGTTTGCTCACAACAGCACTCGTTGTACCTTTTACAATGTGGGGTTGACCACTTTTGGCAACGAAGCAACGATCGCTAACTTCGCTGACATTAATGAGCTGCAAAGTGCAAACTAAAAAAAAATCAAGGTCTCTACATGAGGACGCGGCCGCTCAGCTGCAGTTGTGGAATGAAGTCGTTGCAAGATACACTATTGAACGCAGGTTGCGAGACCGGAGCTACTCGCCAAAGAAAAAAAAAGAGCTCAATTAAGCGAGCGTAAAAGGGGCTGGCAGAGGAGGAGCACCTGGCAAGGGGGGGAGAGGAGCGACGTCCACGTTGGATGTTGCTCCAATAGTACCCGCTCGCCGTGATGGCGAGCTGGGCCAAAGGGCCTGTCGTCGCGGCAGCATGGGAAGGCCCTGCCGTGACGTTAGGTTAGTGCGAACCATTTGCCCTGACAGTAGGGAGTGTGGTCGGTAACCAGCAAGCAAGGCCTCGCGCGAGGCCTCTTCTCGTGAGGAGCAGCCGAGAGACAAAAAAAATAAAATCTGCTAGATAGATATTCTCCCCTCAAGCGAGAAACACAGTCCATGGCCACGCGCAAGAAGCCAAGGCCAAGTTCATGGCCATTGGAGCCATGGCAAGCTCCAATCAAAGTAGCCGGCGGGTTCTGTGTAAACAAAAAAGGTGGAAGGACCGCGTTTCTGGTTGACAGAAAGTAGTGTACCCGTGAAGGGTAGCCCTAAAACTCGCTATAAAGTGTAGGGTAACGAGTTTTTAGATCTACAAAATCGAGAAGCAACGACTGAGAATGGTAGAGACGGCGACCAAAGCAGTTGGGTCAATGGTAATGACATTGTTGACTTTGAAGCCGCCGCTAGTGTCCAAGACGGTCAGGAGTTGACCAAGAACGGACATGGGGCATGATGGTTGCCTCAACCACGGCGAAGTCAAACCTAAGCATGTGACTGTCGCTATAGTAAGTGGCAGAAGTAGCTGAGGACGGTCATCTAAGCTGGAGGCTACAGCGACATGGGGAGAAGAAGGCTATAGCATTTGAAAAATGAGACTAGCGATGGGTTTTTATACTCGTAGGCGAGGGGTGGCTGTAGCAGATTAGTGGTCCAAGCACACGGTCCAAGCGGCGTTCCCGCCTCGCAAGCACCTTGTGAGTGGAATCTTTTGGAGCCTTCCACTGCACAGCCAAGCCCGTGCATGAGTGACACTGTGGCTTTGGCCGTGGGAGGTTGCCTGTGCATGAAGCAATCTGTGTGGTGAGTGGGCAAGTGAACCGAGCCTCACACAAATAATTTTTCAGCTCCACCCAACTTTCTCTGACCAAACAACGGTCCCGACCAAACTCGAGAAAGCTAAGAACGAGAATTTCCAAGCCAATGCTTGACCGATTCAATCCCCATTTTTTCCTAACAATTTTTCGGAGCCAAAGAACACCTAAGAAGAACCTGGAAGTCTCTTATAACAATAGAACGCTTTTTTTAGGCAGCTGAAACCTCCACTGATCACTCATTTCTCCACTAAAAAAAATGTGAAAGTCATTCATCAGCGCACCGATCGAGGGGGAGTGTTGAGTGAGCGATAACTCTGCTAAGCGACAGCTTCCACATGACACAGTTTTCTTGACAATTGGAGATTTGTACACGACGTAACGGATTTTCATCCGTAAATACATGGGTGCGTCTTGATAAGGAATTTCTAATGTACAAGCCAGATTAAATTATGGCATCTAGCTCTAAGGGGGAAAAGGACCCTATATTTGTGTGCTACATGCATAGCAGGGCTGTGCATGCCTGCTGGCCCAGCTTGGGCAGCAACTGCGTAGTGCAAGTAAGCACTGTTGGCTACTTGGCCCAGACCAATCAGGGTGGGGCTACACCTGACTGGACCACTCAAACAACTTACATCAGCATATGCAAGCAAGGATTTGGAGCAGGGACCACTCTACATCAGGTGGTCCATGCACGACTCAAAATTTTATCAGCTACCACATGCACGACTCAACAATTGTATCAGCTACTACATGCACGACTTAGCAGCTACATGCGATGCCAATAGTGGGGACCGCACTACATCAGTGGCAACATGCACGACTCAGCAGCTAAGAACACGACCAAGTTTCTAGCCTTTAGGAAGCTTCCTTGAGGAGAAATTTGCGTGCCTTAGACCGGGAAGATTCCTTGAGGAGGAAGCTACGACCTTGCAACATGAAGTTTCTCTAGGCACAGGACAGCTTGTCAACTTGCTAGGATCACATACTAAAAGCAGACTGGACTTAGTCAGTCTAGTAACTCCAACAGAAACTACAACTCCATACAACAACTCAGCAGTTGCACCAAAATTCCTCCTTTTCCAGACAACGCCTATGACCAAGACTTTGCAAACGCTCTCTCACCTGATGACCCACGTCAACTTGGCACTCGTCTGCCAGCCTCGGTTGGTGGACACCCCTAACTACCTGAAGGCCTGACTTCCTAGAAGAGGTGGCTAGACCATGCCCAAGACTGGAGAGCAGCCTTGCTACGGCTGCGGACAATGCTCATATTTGAGCCAGGATTTGTGACTAGGCGTTGAGCCCAGAGTTAGTGTCGGGCGTTATCTCTTCCTGTGTAATGCTTATCGAGTCTAGAAGGACTCTGTTGGAGTTCCCCTTTGTCAACCGAGTTGGAGTTCCCCTTTGTCAACCGAGCCTGGCAGCACTCTACCAGCTTGGTTAGGAGGGACAAAAGTCCTCTCACGACGCAATAAGTCTAGTAGTGGCTGCGAGCGGAGAGAGGAGGATGCCGTGACAATTTTGAGGCCATTTGACCGTAAATTACGCTGACCGTGCTGAGACCCTTGCAATGACAGCCTTGATTGCCTAGCAAGGTGTTGTGCTCTCGGATGGGGTAAGCTATGTTAGAGCATTGAGATGAGCTGTGTTTCACCATTCTTTCCTTGTACAATACTTGTACTTGATAGTTATTTTCAACTACAAGTTTCAATCCAAGTCTTCTGCTTCCGCGCATTGGAGTACAAGGTTTGCTTGCTGGGCACAAATATCGTGGACAACAGAAAGACCCCCTTGCTATATCAGAGCACGCGGTGACTTCGTCACTACAGGCTTCAAAAACCCCAACATGCATAAGGTGTTCTAACCAGTCTATGGGAGGCTGGTAAATCTATGTGAATGCCAAATGTGAGTTTGCACTGGGAATTTACGTGTAATACATTACATTCTTTCATTGTGTGATAGGAGGAAGACTAGTCGGAAGATTGTTCGTTTTCTAATCAAATTGTACTTGACAGTGTTGACGTTTGGTGTCAAAATTCAAGAGCATGTTTAACACCCTCCCTATCAAATTCCATTACCCTAATGAGTATTTATAGCTCTTCTTCCTACCATTGTACACTCTAGAATGTTGATCACCGAAAGATATTGATAGGAGGGTGTAGATCCTTGTTTTATTTTTCATGAATTTGAAAGTTTATATTTATTATTGGTTTTTTTGGGTGAGGAGATGGCATTAATATTGGTTGTAATAATGGATAAGGTTCATAGTTTTGGGTTGTCAAAATTTTGGTGACATTATTGTTGAGTTAATTGGTGATCATTTAGCTTTTTTTGTCTGTTTTCTTTCTTTTTCTTCAATTGTATGATTGATTGTTCGTCACCATGGTTTTGTTTCCTCTCATTGTTTTGATTCTAATTGGTTTTTTTTGTTTCATGTGTTATTTTTTGCTTTTATTACCTAGGAATTGTGCATTTATCATTCTTTCCCTTTTTGTTTTTAGACGGTGTTGATGTGTTGTGGAAAGTGGTCGAAGGAGTTATATCCTAATGCAATGGTTCACAACAGGCTAGAGCATTTGGTTAGAACAACCTTGTCCAATCAGCTTGGAAAATAATCGTGAGTTCTTCGCATGGTGGGTCATGAATATAATAGTAGAAATGATCCTTTTCTTAGTTTAGTTACTCATGTACATCAGGGATGTAAGAATGGTTGGTGTTAAGATTATTGGATGCGAAACTGTTAGACTACTAAGGTACTTGGTGGAAAGCGGTTTTTTGAGCCTCATTGTTATCCTCGCATTTTAGTGAACATGAAAGTCACTATCTTCCATGCTTCTGTTACTTACGCAATTTATCTGCCACGTGATCCATTTTAGAGAGCTATTTGCCATAACATTCGAAGTTAGGTCACGAGAAGCCATAACTTCCAAAAGCAGATCATAAGAAGCCATGTGTTGGAGATGCAAATCTCCAGATGCCCCTTCAAATATGCATCAACGCATATGTTGTGTACAATTTCTTATGTTGTTGATTTCTCTGTTTGTATTTGTAAATATTTTTGTTTGTAAAATTGTTTCTTGATAACACTTGTAGCGCAAATTCATGTAAATAGACGCTTGTATTGTCACATACAGAAGTGGATGAAAACAAAATTTCGATGCTACATCTCCTGTAACGTCGACATTCTTCGTTTTCTTATTTTTTGTGGATAAAATGTTAGTATTATGAGGTTCGTGGGTAGGGCTGTATTATTCTTTCAAACGTCGGGTAGGGCATACACACAATCAAATTGTGTCGGTAGTCCCTTCATTTTCTCTTTTTGGAATTATTGTTCTGAGAAATGAAAATTTTACTATCTTCCACGCTTCTCTTACTTACATAAGCTATCCGCCATGTGATCCGTTTTTACGAAACGTTTTGCCTTGGATACCAAAGTTAGATCAGAATAAGCCACGGTTTTTTAGAGTAGATCACCAGAAGCCACACGTGTACAATGCAGATCTCCATATGCCCCTTTAAGTGTGCGTCAACACATCTACTATGTCTAGTCGCAACTTATCGCTTTCTCTCTTTGTATGTCGAGGCTTTTTGTCCGTCTTTTTCTTAGTAGAAATGGCCCTAGAATTTCGGAAAATAGTCCCTTATAATGTCTTACGCAGAATTGAAGTTTCTTCGCATTATACACGTGGAAGTTCTCCATGTTTCGTGGGGTATATAGCAGTATCTTGTATGCCCGACGTGGCATATCATGTTCATCCAAAATTGCGTGGTTCATCGCGATCAAAAATTGGAAAACTTGGTGCTCTTTGGTAAGAAATCGTAAATGGTGGCATTTATTTGACTTCTACCTATCCTAGTGGCGCGGGAGACTACCATTGTCCGATTGCTTGGTATATGATAACTTCCCGTTTGAGAAATTACCTCTGTGGAAAACGCGTGGGATATGAGAAATTGTCCGTTCCGTGAATGATTGACATTGTTGCTTGTAGATTCCTTGTTTCGATGGATTGGGTGTATTGACTTTAATTGACAAAAACCCCCTCTTTGTTCCAGTTTTAACGACTTTGGGGAAGAGATATTGAAATGGTGTTGTTGTCTATCTTTCATCTACAAATGACGATAAGTTGCACTCGTTGAGGAGTGTATTGTTGCTGATGACCTGCATTTTCATCGCTCTCACGGACTCCATTTCGAAACGGGGAATAAAACCATTGTGTCGTGAACACCCCTCGGTCGGTAAGATGCACTAGTTCTAGGTCTTAATGATCCCCCGGCCTTAGAGTTCCTCTTCATGAAAGGACGAAATTCTCTCTCTAGAAACATTTCGCACTTGCCAAAAGGTTGTTTTCGGTGATATTGAAACAGGCCTGATGTCCAGATCAACATGGCGAGTCAACGCTATTTTGCGTAGTTTTCCTTACCGGCTATTGCTTCGGGCAAAAGCGCCCTGAATAAATGAAAAGTGGAAGCTGCGACGACTGACTGCACGCGGGAAGTCCTCGCCAGTCCACGCTGCGTTGTCCGAATTCCGGGGCTGATGTCCGTTACTGGGGGAGGATGGGGGAGGCGAGTCGGGGCGGAGAGGGGGAAGGGTGGGGGTGATGGCTGGCCGACGGCGGGCGCACTGCTGGAAACTCAGCGACTGCGGCGACGACTAGCTTCTGCCGCCGTGATGCCGCGGTGTGTCGCCGCTGGCACAACGAGGCTCGAGTCATATCTTTCAATGTGGCACATCATCCCCCCATCATGCATGGGACTGGAGCAACACCGATTGCTCCAAGTCATGGTGTTGGGGAGAGCCTGCATCCAGGCGTATCCGTTGGAGCCGTCGCCATCCATGTGTACATTGAACGACAGTAGGATGACATGGCTGGTGCCTCATCCGTCGGTACACGCGTGCGTGGTACTCGAAGGGATGCACTGGCAACACCTGCTTGATTTTCGTCTGAATTGGCGAGGGAGAGAGCCTGCCTACGGTCTCGGAGGAGCAGCCCCTTCCGCGGAGGCCAATACGCCTACCCCACTCCGAACCTCTTCCTTACGTTGACCAACGACTCATCATCCATGGCGCGGTTTGAGCGATCACCATCATCGACTGACACTTCTATTTCAGGGTTTTCGTATGCGTCTTCTCGACCTTCAGCGTCTCCTCTCCCTCTCCCCTCTGTGTCCTCTACCGGAGATCTGTCACCGCCTCGTCCCAACACTCAACTGTTGGCAACATCGCCGCATGCATGGCAGCCTCCCGCCACAGGCCGGCCATTCCGCCTCTAGATGGCTGCTCCGCTCGCGGTGGGAAGAGCAACGCCGTCTATCCCAAGGGATCGCTCGCACCAGCCACAGGCGCTTATCCCGCCACCGCTCGTCACCCCAACAAGACGCAGCCACCACCCCCCGTCAAGCCGGCGAGGCCCCCCTCCCCAGGCCGCCGTCTTCAGGACCCGAACCCTAGGCCCTCCCCCTCCAACTCTGGCAGCAGCGCCACCCTAGCCAGCAGCCAGGACGGCTACTTGGGAGATCCTGGTCTCCCAGCAACTGCAGCAGCAGACCCTTACTTCAGGTCCCAGGAGGCAACGGCAGCGGTAGCTGCTTCAGCGCTCCCTGGGCAGCGGCCTTCCCTCATTCCATGCTCAACTCCGCCGCCTGCAAGCCAACAACAAGTAGCGGCCGCAGGTTCGGGAACCGGTCGAATCAGCAGCAGCAGCAGCAGCAGCAACGGGCTCGGTAACGACACCAGGGGTTCTTCCTCGCCGTTGCCTGGTGCGTTGCCCCCTCAACAGCGGCAGCAGCATCAGAAGCAGGAGCAGCGTCAGCAGCAGCAGCAGCATCAGCAGCAGCAGCAGCAGCAGCAGCAGCAGCAACATCAAGAGCTGCAGTATCAGCACCAGCAGCAGGAGGAGGAGGAACGACGCCAAGCCGTTCAGTACCAGCAACATCTGGGCGATACCACTGGCGAAGACTACGTACCCGCCTCGGCGTCCAGCGCGTCCGTCGTAGCCTCCTTCCTCTCCACCTCACCCTCCGCCAGTCTCCCTACCAGCACGTCCCTCACCTCGCCCTCCCTCCCGCCTTCCTCCTTCCCCAACTTCGACCCGCACCCTGCTCCTCTCTCGCCCACCTACCCCGCGCCTTCCTCTGCAAGTGTAAGGCCCTTCAGCGAAAACGGCAAGGACGGCGGGTACGGCAGCGGCAGCGGCAGCGGCACCAGGGTCGGTGCGCCGTACATGGACAATGTTCCGTCTTCGGCGAGTGTGAAGAGCGCGAGCAGCACGGGGTCTAGCAGGCCGCCCCTTTCAAGAATGGGTGGCGGCGGCTTTGGCGACAGCAACCCGCGCACGGCCATACCGGAGTTCGACACGGTGGTGGGGTCCGGTGGGGAGACGAGCTACAGCAACGTCTTCAAGAACAAGCAGAAGGAGGTCAAGCAGCGTCCCTCGCGCAAGGTGAGACATGAGGAAGGCGGATTACTCCCTCGGCAGCTTTCAAGGCTGTATGTTTGGCAGCTGTGTGGTTGGCAGCTGTGTGGTTGGCAGCTGTGTGGTTGGCAGCTGTGTGGTTGGCAGCTGTGTGGTTGGCAGCTGTGTGGTTGGCAGCTGTGTGGTCGGCGGCTGTGTGGTTGGCAGCTGTGTGGTTGGCAGCTGTGTGGTTGGCAGCTGTGTGGTTGGCAGCTGTGTGGTTGGCAGCTGTGTGGTTGGCAGCTGTGTGGTCGGCAGCTGTGTGGTTGGCAGCTGTGTGGTTGGCAGCTGTGTGGTTGGCAGCTGTGTGGTTGGCAGCTGTGTGGTTGGCAGCTGTGTGGTTGGCAGCTGTGTGGTTGGCAGCTGTGTGGTTGGCAGCTGCTTGCGCAGTGTCAGATGCACAGTGTGCAGTTGGACAAACCGGATGAGTCGTTGGCTGCAGCCGCTAGTCGTTGGCAGAGACGTTCGTTTGTTGGTGTCGTTGTCGTTGGTGTTGTTGGTACGGCCCTGCTGAATGTCTCGCGGAGTTGTCAGGACAAGGAGATGGATGCTAGTCGCAGATGCAGCTTCCACCTGTGCATGTGTTCCATGGCTTGAGGGCGCATCAGGGGCTACTGTTTCTCTGCAGGGAAGGGTATCCGGGGCTTGGTGGTAGCTGGTATGTCCTTGTTTCAGAAATATGTGCCGGTCCCACTGCGTTTCTACACGTCCTCCCCCCCTTACTCTTCCTCATCCTCCCCCCCCCCTTCCTCCTCCTTCCCGCCGCCCCCCTGCTCTTCCCCTTCCTCCTCCATGTCCTCTTCATTGCTGCCATCGGTTTCATCACCGCCGCTGCTGCCGCCACTGCTGGTGCTGCTATCGTCGATGTCATCGTCTCCGCTGGCGCTTCGGCTATCGCTGTTATTGTTGTTGCCGTCGCCGTCGTGTTGTTGCCGTCGGCGTCGTGGTGTTGCCGTCGCCGTCGCTGCTGTTGCAGCAGCAAGTTCTACGCTGTCATTGCTGTTGTCGTGTTAAAGTGGTCGCTGTCATCGTCATATTTGATTTTTTTTCTGTCAACGTTGTCTGCGTCGTCGTTGTTGTCATGGTCTTCGCCGTCACTATCATTTCCCCCCTCTTTCATTTCCCCCCTCTCTCATTTCCTTCCTCCTCTCCCGATTCTCCCCAATTTCCTCTTGTCGGTTCTCTGCGGAGATGTGAGTCGTGTTTCTGGTGTTGTTTTTGCTGCTGCTGCTGCTGTTGGATGTGCCGTGCTGCTGTCAGGTGCGCCTTGTGCCAGTGTCGGTACTTGTGCCAGTGTCGGTACTTGTGCCAGTGTCGGTACTTGTGCCAGTGTCGGTACTTGT
>SZWC01003412.1:63920-90732 GCA_023375785.1 Penium margaritaceum
GTCTCTGCAGCTGCTGTCTCACGTTGACGGCGGTCGACCTCCTCCAACGGGTCCCAGAAGATCTGCTGCAGCGGTGACTCTCACTGCTGCTGCTCTGCTGCGTCTCTGCTGCGCAGCTCGGTGAGATCTGTCTCACCGCTCTGATACCATGAGAAACTGCTAGGAAGCTTCCTAGCCTTGCTGCTGCTGACGTGGCGACACTGTCCAGTCAGCTGATGCACTAGCAAGCAGGCAGGTGCAAGAAACAGCAAGGATCAGGCTAGGGAGACGCGCAAAGTCTCATAAGCTTCAATAGCTTAGTAAATGCAGAGAGAGATGACAAATGACAGGTCCAGGGCATAAATACCTGCCGCGGCGCACAGCGGGTGTCGCACGCGGCAGTCCTAGATCTGTCCTAAAACCGGCCCAAAACCACTGTTTTGGCCGTAACTCTACGCACACATGTCAGAATCCTGCGCCGTCTGAACCTAGACGTGCAGAATCAAAAAACGCACGCAACGACTGGTCACATGCATGCATCCATCGACTGACAGCGAGTATATAATGCAAAAACATGCAAATGGGTCTCATGCCCAGTCCACCGAAAGGCGCCTGCAAGACGTAGAAGGCACAGCAAGGAGTCCCGGTGACATCTGGGGCTCTGGAGCAGTGGTCGGTCACCTCCAGACCGGTAGGCCGCCGCCTGTCGTCGCGCCGGTGTCACCAGGGCCGCCTGCCTCAGGGATCTGCACGAGTATGGACACGGCCGAGTGGTCACAGTAAACTGTACAGAAACGGCACAAATCACAACAGCTACAGCTAACATAACGACATTGTTCAGGCAGTTGACGGACTATCAAGCAAGCAAACACATAGAAAAGCAAGGATTAGGCTAGGGAAACGTGCATTCGTCTCAGGAACCCCAATAGGTTGTTGATGCAGAGAGATGAAAATAGACAAGCACACAACAGAAATACCTACCGCGGTGCATGGTGGGTGACGCACGCGGAAGTGTCCGTTAGTCCTAAGACCGGCCACCTTTTGTTTGTGACTCTGTGCAGAGGCATCCGCACGAAACACCATTTGAGCTTAGAGATGAAGAATCTCGGACTGGACGCTACGACTAGTTACACGCACAGGTTCGGCATCGAGCGATGGACACACAATACAAAACATGCAAATCGGGTTCAAGAGTCAGACCACCAAGAAAACTCAACTGCAGAACAACAGCATAACACCCCAAGAAGTGTTGGTGTGTGAGTCGTGGTGGCCTCTCGACCTGTCGTCACAGCTCGCCGGTGTGCCACGACATTCGACGACTCCTTTGACAGTGTCAACACCAGCCGACACACCCTCATGGGCTCTCCATGGTTTCACATTAGTGTATATATTTCCGGATCTCCACGATACACTAGCCAATACATGCACCAGTTACCCTCGGGGGGGAGGGGGGGGACATTCGACTTCGAGCGAATCTCGTACGCGGGACTAGAGAACAATGTGCAAAGGGGTGAAATTGCTCAGATACCCATAAAACACACTGTATGACTCTCATCCGCCCGTCTTTCGGAAGAAAAGCAACGATCCGCCCGTCGTTCGGAAGAACAGTGACCATCCGCCCGTCACTCTCCAAGGAAACAACCATCCACCTGAGAAAGTGCGTGGAAGCTTCCTAGCAACACAGCCGTTGATCGGGCGTCAGTGCCTGGTCAGACGGTGACTACAGTCACAGGTCGTACACACAACGGCAAGGGTTTGGCTAGGAGACACAAGGCACAGTGTCAGAATGCTTCAATATAGCATATGCAGAGAGAGATGACAACTGACAGGTCCAGGGCATAAATACCTGCCGCGGCGCACGGCGGGTGTCGCACGCGGCAGTCCTAAGAGCTGTCCTAAAACCGGCCCAAAACCACTGTTTTGGCCGTAACTCTGCGCACACATGTCAGAATCCTACGCCGTCTGAACCTAGACGGGCAGAATCAAAAGACGGACGCAACGACTGGTCACATGCATGCATCCATCGACTGACAGCGAGTATACAATGCAAAAACATGCAAATGGGCCTCATGCCCAGTCCGCCGAAAGGCGCCTGNGTCGGTCAGCTCCAGGCGGGTAGTCCGCCGCCTGTCGTCGCGCCGGTGTCACCAGGGCCGCCTGCCTCAGGGATCTGCACGAGTATGGACACGGCCGAGTGGTCACAGTAAACTGTACAGGAACGGCACAAAGCACAACACTCCCCCATGACCCGATGGTACGCATGTCCATACGCGTGCAGCACTGGTACAACCACATAGTGAGTGACACAGACAGATGAGACGCCAACGTACATCCCACACTCAACCACTGTCACGCACGGGGCGAAGCCCAACAGAACGAATGGCCACCAGGAACTTTCCGCGGGCGAGTGCCTTCGTCAAGAAATCAGCACGCTGCAAGTCAGTGCCAACCCACATGATGGAGATCACGCATCGCTCCACCAGATCACGAACAAAGTTATGCTCAACCGCAATGTTCTTTGTGCGAGCATGAAAAACACCAGAGTTCTCCGCAATGGCGAGAGCACTCTGGTTGTCGCAACGCAGCACAATGGCGGGTACTGACTGCCCAAGCTCAAGAAACAAGCGCTGCAGCCAAATTGCCTCAGCAGCCCCTGCCCCCAACGCCACATACTCTGCCTCCGACGAGCTACGTGCGATGCAGCCTTGCTTCCCGCTTCGCCAAGACAAAGCGGTACCACCAAGCAGAAACACGTAGCCAGTGCGACTGCGCCCGTCAGGGCTCCAAGCCCAGTCGCTGTCAGTGTTGCCGTCAAGGACCACCGAACACTGCCGACGAAAGCAGAGTCCGAGATACGGCGTGGAGACCACGTACCGTACCACTCGCACAGCCGCGTGAAGAGCTCTCGCACGTGGAGCCTGCGAGAACTGAGCGAGGAGGTTGACGGCGAACGCGATGTCGGGACTCGTGGTAGTGGCCTGGTACATCAGAGATCCGATAAGACGGATGTACAAGGTCACGTCCACTGTCTCCCCCAGCTGTGTAGGGTCATTTACCTTCAGGGCATCCTGCCCATCAGGTGTGAGGGGTGTGGAAGCAGTGGGCAGTGCACCAAGGAGGTCGCTAAAGCGCTCCCCCACGACTCGTGCGTATCGTGCCTTATGCAGCAACAGTGTCCGATGTCTGCGATCTCGCACGATCTCCATACCAAGAAACACCGATACAGGACCGAGGTCCTTCATCCTGTAGGCGGTCTGCAGGACAGCCTTCGCCTCCTTCGCAGCCTGTAGGGACGGAGACGCGATCAGAAGGTCATCAACATAGACCAGGATGGCAGTGAACCGCTCGGGTGTCGGTAGGATGAAAAGTGAGGGGTCTGTCTCGCTCTGTACGTATCTTGCGCGAGTCAAGGTGCCAGTGATCACCCGGTTCCAACACCGTGGAGACTGCTTGAGGCCGTACAAGGACTTGCGCAAGCGCTAGACCTTGTCACCGTCCTCAAAGCCTGGTGGCTGAGCCACGTAAATCTCCTCATCCAAAGAGCCATAGAGGAACGCGTTGTTCACATCCATCTGGTGTAGTTCCCATTCATGCTGAGCCACTACACCGAACAGAGCTCGAGCTGAGGTCATGCGGCCGACAGGGGCAAAGGTGTCAGTGTAGTCAACTCCCTCAATCTGTGAGAACCCCTTGACGACCAAGCGTGCCTTGTAGCGTTCCAGTGAGCAATCCGGCTTCACTTTCTTGCGAAAGACCCACTTTACCTGAATCGCCTTCCTCCCAGGGGGAAGGTCGACCAGCTCGTAGACTCTGTGCTCTCGGATGGCGCGAAGCTCATCCTCGCAAGCAGCTCTCCAGGCCTCAGCATCCTGCGATGAGAAAGCCTCCCTCAATGTGCCCGGGTCAGGCGCCATAGAAGGGGAACTCTGCGTGGCAAGTGCACACGCCTCAGTGTCAGGTCTGACGGCTACGAGATCAGCTGCTGCGTCACAGGCGATATGGAACTCGCGAGTGACCAGGTCGTGCCCTATAGGGCACGCTGGGTGTACCTCTGAAAGCTCAGTGCGGACACTCAGGCCTAAGGCCTTTGTGCCTGGATCACCGCTCGCGATGCTACGAGAGGAACGCCTGGGTCCGGGACCCGACGCTCGCTGAGCTCCGGAATCTAGTGGTCGAAGGCGACCACCGGGCTCACGGGAGGAACCGGAGGTCGAGGGGCGCACCTCAGGCTCAGGAACAGGTACGACCACAGGGACAGGTACGACCACAACTGGTGAGGGCTGAGACGAGGCAGTCGGAGATGCCGTGCGAGGAGAAGCATGTGTGGGGGACAATGAGCTCGGAGGGACAGCTGGCCCGGACACTGAGACAGGAGTGTCAGGCGACGTAGGGACAGGAGTGGGCTGGGCTGGGTCAGACACCGGAGCAGGGGTGCCAGTGGACACAGGTGATGATGCAGGAGGAGGTGTGAGAGCAGCGGTACCTGTGGGGTGTGAAACAGGCTGAGCAGGCGGGATCTCTGGACCAACGGCAATGATAGCCGGGTCATCAAGTGCTGGAGATCGAGAGAGGACTCGAGCGGACACATCAGCCTGACAAGAAATGGTCACTGGTGGAGATGTCTCCCCCATCCGCCGAGGACCCTCACAGGAAGGGACATGAGCTGCGGAGAGCGCTGTGATCGAAGTCAGATCACGGTATGTGAGAGACTCAAAAAACAGCGCGTCACGGGACTCAATGACACGACGGCGAGTGGGGTCCCAAAAGCGCCAGTCCTTCGACCGCGGGGAGATGCCGATGAAAGTACACAAGCGACCCCGGGGGGAGACCTTGGACCCCTGCTGGTCCTCGGTGTACCACACGGAGGCCAGGGAACCCCAGACGCGTGCGAGACGAAGATCTGCACGGTGGCCAAACCAGAGCTCGTACGGTGTAACATGTTCCGGAAGCGGACCATGCGGGAGGCGATTCCAGACCCACGTCATGTAGGCGAAGCCCTCGAAGGCAAAGGACTCCGGGAGGCCGCACTCAGACCGCATGGCGCGGACCGCATCCTCCATGGTGCGGTTCCAGCGCTCAGAGACACCGTTCTGCTGTGGGGTAGCAGGAGCGGAGACCTGGTGAAAAATGCCGTGCTCAGCAAAGAAGGAGTCCATCTCACCGAGGAACTCGCCGCCGCGATCCGAGCGAAAGGTATGTAGCGTGTGGTGAGACTGACGCTCAGCCATCACGAGCCAGAGCTCAACCGCAAGGGCGGCATCGCTCTTCTGGCGCAGACTGTAGACCCACCGCATCCAGGTGAAGTCATCAGTCAGCGTCAGAACATACCGTCCCCTCTCGGACAGGTACTCAACCGGGAGAGGACCAAGCAGGTCCGAGTGGACCAACTCGAGTGGCCTCAGCGCTCGGGAACGCGAATCAGGATAAGTGCACCGGTGCATCTTTTCCTGAGCGCAAAAAAGACAGTCGATCTTGGGTGGCTTCTCGAAAGAAGCCACGTCAAGACCAAGAGCGGGCGGTGTCCGGATGAGCTTCGACACGGTGTCGGAGCCCACGTGACACAGACGTCGGTGAAGCAACCGCTGGTGTTCCGGGGATAGAACACCAGTGACAAAAACGTGGCCAGAGGAGGAGGGAGAGCAAGGGGAGGAGGGCCGAGCAATGTGGTACAAATCATCTACGACTGAAGCACGCAGGACAATGCTACGGGTGTCAAGAGCAGTCACAGTCGCTGAATCAGCGGTATGCTCAGCGGAGAGACCCATCGGAGTGCAGGCACGCACAGACAGCAAGCTGAGCTCAAGATCAGGCACAAACAGCACGTCAGAGAGATACAGGGGGCCAGACGGACCATCAAAGCATACAACCCCAACACCGTGGACCGGTAAGGACTGACCAGAGCCTGTACGAACAGAACGGACAGTCGTGACGGGACCAAGTACCACAAAGTCACTACGACGACACGTCATGTGGTGGGTGGCACCGGAATCGATGATCCAAGTGCCACCGGAGTCACGACTGGTGGACGTCACTGTACAACGAGCAATGGAACACTCGGCATCAGAGGGACGCTGAGCCGTCAGTGGGAAGGAACGACGTACATCACGAAGGTGAGACTCATGNACCCACTCGACGATGACAACACACTCGCACCTCCCTGAAAGCGAAGCGCCAGAAGATGACGGAGCTCGGCGATGGTGCGGTCACGTGGGTCTGGATCACTGCTGCTCGCCGGTGAGGATGCAGGAACAGCTGCTGTCGTGGTCGCCGCGCGTCCAGAGGAGTGTGCGGTCGACGTGCCGGACGCCGTGCGGGCAGCATAGGCAGCCAGGAGTGCGCGAGTGATGCGCTCCCAGACAAGCGGCTGTTGGCACTCGGTGTAGCGATGGGCACCTCCACAGTTGTAGCAGTGCACGGAACGGCCACTGCTACCACTGGATGACGACTGCTGCTGACCCGGTCCACGCTTCCTGTTCTTCTTCTTCCCCTGGGCGGCTGTAGCAACGCCCTGCGTCTGCGTGGGTGTAGACGGGGTCGAAGAGGAGGAGGAAGATGAGGTCGTGATAGAGGTAGATGAGGGTGACTGCAGGAGGGAAGATGGTGGTGAGGCGAGGACTCCTGCAGCGAGGGAAGTCTCCTGATGTGCTACTGCTGCCTTGCGGGCCGACGTCACCTGGAGGAAAAGCTGGTGGGCCCAAGGGAGCAGCTGCAGGGTGGCTGAGAAAGGCTCGAGAGCAGCGTTGCTGTACCGTGTGAATATGTCGGTGTACTCTGAACATGATCGTCCGAAGTGCCCACAGCTGTGTGCCCCCTGAGGTCCCCAGACGCGTGTAGATACGCATGGCGCGTCGCCAGTAATCCGCCGCAGGCTCCGCTAGTCCCTGACGGAGCGAGTGGAAAGCACAAATGTGTGACGCACGCGTGGCGTGCGTCTCTGCAGCCAGTAGGGACAACGCCAGATCCCAGCCTCCACGCGGATCAGCTCCGGTGCCTGTGCCAGCCTCACCAAGAAAGGGGCGGAAGTCAACGACAGTCTCGCGTGGCATGGCGTAGAGAAGTCCTCGCATGGCCCTGGGTGCTGTCAGGACCTGTGCTGGATCTGTAGGCTGGTATGGGCTGTGGTAGTAAGGCCACACTCCCTCGGAAGTGGCCCACACCTGAAACAGGATCTCCCAGCAGTCAAATCCATCCTCGCTGATGTACCGTGGAGGTTGTGCCTCAAAGTCCTTTGGCTGCCACTCCGTGGGGAGAGCAACCGCAGGCTGAGGAGGGTGAGGGACCGGGAAGACTCCTGGAAGGGGGTGATCACCGGGGAAGTCAGGTGACGGTCGTATCGGGGACACGGGTGGAGGTCGGATACCCGTCTGCAGCTGACGGAGGCGCTCCTGTAGGAGACGAATCTCCCGCTCCTGGGAGTCATCCTCGAAGCCTGGCATGAATGGCTCGTCATCAAGGAGGTCCGCAGGTGGTGGGGAAACCACACCAGGAGGTGAAGCAGGTGGGACACCTGTCACGGGCACCTGAGCCGAGTGCTGGGTGGAGGCCGCAATGCCGGCAGCTCCCTCAGAAATCCGCGGAGGAGCCGTGGACTGAGCGCGTAGGAGCTCAGTCAGCGTGCGGATCGCATCAGTCTCCTCTCGCTGCAGACGACGCATCTCCTCCTGCTGGCTGCGCAGGTCCTCAATGGCCTGCGAGCGAGGGCTCAATACTCTTGAAGAAGAGGAGGAGGGATCACCTGGTCCCTTGTCCTTGTCGTCGGGCGAACTCATGTCGCCGCTCACTATGGGACGACAGGTCAAGTTTGCTGGATTTCAAAACCGTCTTCGTTTCTCGGGGAGTTGAAACGCTGGCAAATTTTGACTTTCCGGGTGAAAATTTGGCTAAGTGTAATGCTTACGTCAGCAAGTGGTTGCTGACGTCAGCACGACTTGATGATGTCAGCAATCAACAATGCTGACATCAGCTCGTCCCCTTCCTTGTTCTTTTTTTTGTCCTGTCACAGTTCTGCCGTTGCGCGGTGGCGCGCGGCAGCTCCGCGAAAGCTGCGTAGTAGCTTTCGCCCAGCTGCTGCTGCAGCTGTGCTGTCAGCTACAGCAGCAGTTGCGTAGCTGCGTGTGCAGCGGTGGCAGCAGCGGCTGCGCTGCTGGTGCTGCTGCTTCGCGCGGCGGCTGCTGCTGCGCGCGGCGCTGCTGCTGCGCGCTGCAGCTGCTGCTGGCTGCCGCCGCCGCGCGCTGCTGCTAGCTACCACCGCCGCGCGCTGCTGCTGCTGCTGCGCTGCTGCTGCCGCCGCTGCTGCCACGCTGCTGTGGCGGCCGCTGCTGTTGCGCTGCTGCCACCGCCGCCTCTGCTGCTGCTGCTCTGCTGCTGCGGCTGTGGAGGGAGGGGCGGCTGCACGCACCGCAGCCGCCACACACCTCTGCGTGGCGGTACGCGCCGCTGCTGCTGCCTCAGCAGCTACGATCTCACGTGGTGGGCGGAGTACGTGGACGGCGACCGGCCGTCTCCAACAGGTCCCAGAAGGTCTGCTGCAGCAGTGACTCTCACTGCTGCTGCTCTGCTGCGTCTCCGCTGCGCAGCTCAGTGAGAACTGTCTCACTGCTCTGATACCATGAGAAAGTGCTTGGAAGCTTCCTAGCAACACAGCCGTTGACCGGGCGTCAGTGCCTGGTCACACGGTGACGACAATCACAGGTCGTACACACAATGGCAAGGGTTTGGCTAGGAGACACAAGGCACAGTGTCAGAATGCTTCAATATAGCATATGCAGAGAGAGATGACAACTGACAGGTCCAGGGCATAAATACCTGCCGCGGCGCACGGCGGGTGTCGTACGCGGCAGTCCTAAGAGCTGTCCTAAAACCGGCCCAAAACCACTGTTTTGGCCGTAACTCTGCGCACACATGTCAGAATCCTACGCCGTCTGAACCTAGATGGGCAGAATCAAAAGACGGACGCAGCGACTGGTCACATGCATGCATCCATCGACTGACAGCGAGTATACAATGCAAAAACATGCAAATGGACCTCATGCCCAGTCCGCCGAAAGGCGCCTGCAAGACGTAGAAGGCACAGCAAGGAGTCCCGGTGACATCTGGGGCTCTGGAACAGTGGTCGGTCAGCTCCAAGCGGGTAGTCCGCCGCCTGTCGTCGCGCCGGTGTCACCAAGGCCGCCTGCCTCAGGGATCTGCACGAGTATGGACACGACCGAGTGGTCACAGTAAACTGTACAGGAACGGCACAAAGCACAACACCACCCATGGTACTTTCACTTATCAAGGACTACCGGCACCTGCGTTATATGTGTTGCAGGTAGGGCACACTATTACTTTTTTTCTTGTAAACTCGATTTTCGTGTTTCGTTTCCGCGGTCCGCACAATGAGACGATGTTGTGATGCTGTCAGACATACACAGTGGTACTGTTGGTTGTGACCACTCGGCCGTGTCCATGCTCGTGCAGATCCCTGAGGCGGACCCAGCTGGAGACGGAGTCCCCTGAGGTGGTGCTCCACTTGCTGGAGGCAGCCTGGTAGCCTACCTGGTGTACAGGAGGGTTGCCACGACCTACGGACTGCGTTTGGAGACATTCAGGATTTTCTCGGTGGACAGCCCTGCCAGGCCGATATGCATGTTTGTTTTCTTACACTCTCCGGCTGCTGCCGGACATAGGCGTGTGACCAGTCGTTGTGTCCGTCTTTTCGTCTTGCATCCGTAGGATCATACGGCACTCCGTTTGGACGCCTGTGCGCAGAGTTATGGCCAAAACAGTGGTTTTGGGCCGGTTCTGGACAGACAGGTGCCGCCGCGTGCGCCACCCGCTGTGAGCCGCGGCGGCTATTTATGCTGTAGACCTGTCATTTGTCAACTCTCTCTGCACATTCACTGCAATGCAGCTTCTGAGACTTGTCTTGTCTCTCCTAGTCTGATCCTTGCTGTTCTCGCACCCGCTTGCATGCTAGTGCGTTAAGCTGACTGGTCTGTGCCGCCACGTCAGCAGCAGCATTGCTAGGAAGCTGTGGTGAATCTTCTCATGGTATCAGAGCAGCGAGCCAGAGCTCGCACAGCTGCACAGCAGAGACGCAGCGTTTGCAGCAGCAGTGAGCGACAGCAGCAGCAGCCCTGAGTGGCAGCAGCAGCACAGCCCACCGCAGCAGCAACGGGTCCTGTGAGGGGGGCCGCCACCACGCAAGAGTGGACGCAGCCACGACAGACGCATCAGTCAACACAGCCGCGGCCTCTCCACCCACGGCCGCAGCAGACGTGGCCGTGACATCAGCCGCGGAAGCAGCAGCGGCAGCGGCAAAAGGGAGCAGCTACGGCAGCAGCAGCCGCGGCAGGGGCAGCTGTCGCAGCAGCAGCAGCCGCGGCCTTGGCAGCAGCCGTGACAGCCAGCAGCGGCAGCAGCAGCCGCGGCAGCAGCCAGCAGCCGCGGCAGCAGCCAGCAGCCGTGGCAGCAGCCAGCAGCGGCTGAGGCAGCAGCAGTAGCAGCCCCGGTTGCTACAGCAACAGCGCAGCAACGCAGCACAGCAGCAGCCACTGCGCAGCAGCAGCGGCAGCGCGACAGCGCAGCAGCGCAGCAGCAGCGCAGCAGCAGCGCAGCAACAGCGGCAGCACAGCAGCGCAGCAGCAGCAGCGGCAGCGCAGCAGCAACAGCGTAGCGCAGCAGCGGCAGCGCAGCAGCAGCGTAGCGCTGCCGCGGCTGTGCGGCAGCGCACAAGCGCAGCAGCGTAGCAGCAGCGCAGCGCAGCAGCGGCAGCGCAGTAGCAGCGTAGTGCTGCCGCGGCTGCGCAGCAGCAGCGGTAGCGCAGCGGCAGCAGCGCAGCGCAGCGCAGCAGCGGCAGCGCTGCACCAGCATAGCAGCACAGCGCGGCAGCAAAGCAGCAACAGCGCAGCGCAACAGCATCAGCAGTGGCAGCGGCAATGCCCATAGCCCACTGCTGACGTCAGCAGACCCCTGCTGACGTCAGCGGTGAGCACGCTGACGTCATCACAGACTTGGTGAAATTTTTGACAAAAAGTCAATTTTTGCCAGCCTTTCAATTCCTCGAGAAATGCTGACCGTTCTGTGTTCGGATGACTTTTGCACCGCCTCAACATGGAGTCAAGCAGCTCCAAGGGCACGGAGCCGGCAGACACCGTCACGAGCGGGGTCCGCAGCCCACGCTCAAAGGCAATTGACTTCCTATTGGTGGAGCAGTCATCGCTCCGCCAGCGCCAGGACGAGCAGTCAGCGATTCTGCGGCAGATCCGCAATGCCTTGGTCTCTCTGTCTGGGACACCGGGACATCAGCCCGGGAACGAGAGAGAGGCAACCCCATCGGGCCACGAGTCTGCTGGTCCCGCTGCCGCTCCTGCGCAGAGACGGGAGTCCATTGTCGAGGAGTGCGATCAGGCTCTCCCTCCCACTGGGGAGGATGCACTTCGCCGGCTGATGGAGCAGATCAGTAGCCTGCACATTGAGACGCCGGCGCCCAGTCCGAGGGGACAGCAGCAGCAGCAGCAGCATCCGGAGCGGCAGCAGCAGCAGCAGGTCGATCCACGTCAGGCCTGAGGTGCCGCTGGGGGAGCAGCGTTGATGCCTCTCATGCCTTTTCCACATCCGTTCCTAGCACCACCTGAGGTCCAGCTCCCCACGGAGCGACGACCTAAGGACTTCGAGACTTCCCCACCTCGCTACTACAGCAAAGCGAGGTTTTCTTGTTAGGAGGTGCTGTTTCAGGTATGGGCGGACTCGGAGGGGGTGTGGCCCTACTACCACAGCCAGTACCAGACGGCTGATCCGCTCCAGTCCCTTACAGTAGCGCGTGCCATGCGTGGACTACTGTACGCGGTTCCACAGGAGACAGTGGTCGACTTCCGCCCTTTCCTGGGCACGCCTGGGACAAGAGCAGGCGCAGACCCGCGCCGCGGCTGGGAGCTGGCGCTGACCCTATTTGCAGCTGAGACTCACGCGACCCGGTCCGCGCGCCTTCGCGAGTTCCACTCTCTTCATCAGGGACCCTCGGAGTCGGTAGCTGATTATTGGCGTCGGGCCATGCGCCTGTACACTCGCCTGGGCACCGGAGGCGGCTCTCAGCTCTGGGCGCTGGACACCATCATGCTGGGAGTGCGCCCTGAGCTCACAGACACCTTCTCCCGCCTCGACCAGGATGTCCTCGCATCCATGTCAGACACCCTGCAGCTACTGCCCTGGGCGCAGCAGTACTTCATCCAGGTCGCGACGGCTGACGAGGCAGCCCGCGCGCATCGGCAGGGCGCCATGGTCGGAGCAGCAGTGGGAGCGACGTCCTCTACGCCTTCCACACCGTCATCCGCCTTCACTCCCACCAGCTCCACCCCTCCCTCTCCCCCCTCCTCCCCTGTTGCTCCGACAGCCACTGCAGCAGTTGTGAAGGGGAAGAAGGGGAAAAAGAAGAAGGGACCGCAGCAGCCTTCTGGTGGCACCGGACGGGGTGTCCGCTGCCACAACTGCGGCAGACCTCATCGCTAAACTGAGTGTCAGCAGGAGCTGGACTGGGCGAGGATCACCCGCGGTCTTCAGGCAGCCCACGAGGAGCGGATCCGCACTGGAGCAGCAGCCCGTGCCGCGGCGACCTCGGGTGCAGCACCGGCTACAGGCCCGCCGCCATCCGGGGGGAGCACCACCCCTGACCCGAGGGACCAGACCATCGAAGAGCTACGTCAACTGCTGGCACTTCGCTCTCAGGGAGGTGCAAGTATGCTGTCACAGCCGAGTGGTCCACAGACTGACTGTCCATCTGTGTTTGTTGCACGTGGTCATGCTTGTCGGGGGGCTACGTCGCCTTGTGAGGATGAGTCTGACAGCACAGAGTGGTTGGATGAGTGGCATCGTCGTGCATTGACCCGCTGTCCTGCCACACCTGCTGAGCGTCCAGCAGAGGCAGCGTGCTCCGTTGCTCGTTGCACCGTGACCACCACAGGTCGTGAGGCGAGTGGCCACTGGATCATTGACTCAGGGGCCACTCACCACATGACCTGCGACCGTACCGCCTTTGTCGTGCTTGGTCCTGTTGGGTCTGTTCGGTCAGTGCGGACAGGTTCTGGGCAGTCACTACCTGTTAGGGGACAGGGGTCGTACGGTTTGATGGTCTGTCTGGTCCCGTGTACCTCTCTGACGTGCTTTTCGTGCCTGATCTCGAGCTCAGCCTGCTCTCTGTCCATGCCTGCACGAGGATGGGTCTCTCTGTTCACCACTCCTCTGATGATGCCACGATCACAGCACTTGACACTTCCACGGTTGTGTTGCGTGCCACTGTTGTGGATGACCTGTATCGCATAGCGCGCTGCTNCTCCGTCACTCGCGCGCAGCGTCCCCTGGAGCTTGTCCACTCGGACCTCCTCGGACCTCTCCCTGTCGAGTTTGTCGCTGACCGTGGTCGGTATGTTCTTACCCTCACGGATGACTTCACCCGCATGCGGTGGGTCTACTGCCTCCGCCACAAGAGTGATGCCGCTCTAGCTGTGCGCTTGTGGCTCGTGATGACTGAGCGTCAGTCTCGTCACTCCCTCCACACCTTCCGCTCTGACCGCGGCGGTGAGTATCTCGGTGAGCTGACCACTCACTTCGCCGAGCTTGGTATCTGTCANCGCTGCACTTACCCTGCCTCCGTCACTCGCGCGCAGCGTCCCCTGGAGCTTGTCCACTCGGACCTCCTCGGACCTCTCCCTGTCGAGTCTGTCGCTGACCGTGGTCGGTATGTCCTTACCCTCACGGATGACTTCACCCGCATGCGGTGGGTCTACTGCCTCCGCCACAAGAGCGATGCCGCTCTTGCCGTGCGCTTGTGGCTCGTGATGGCTGAGCGTCAGTCTCGTCACTCCCTTCACACCTTCCGCTCTGACCGCGGCGGTGAGTATCTCGATGAGCTGACCACTCACTTCGCCGAGCTTGGTATCTGTCATCAGCTCTCGGCGCCTGCTACGCCACAGCAGAACGGTGTTTCTCAGCGCTGGAACCGCACCATGGAGGATGCGGTTTGCGCTATGCGTGCTGAGTGCGGTCTCCCCAAGTCCTTCACCTTCGAGGGCTTCGCCTACATGACGTGGGTCTAGAACCGCCTCCCGCATGGTCCCTTGCCGGACCACGTCACGCCGTATGAGCTCTGGTTCGGTCACCGTGCGGATCTCGGGCTTGCTCGCGTCTGGGGCTCCTTGGCTTGCGTCTGGTACACCGAGGACCAGCAGGGGTCCAAGGTCTCTCCGCGCGGCCGGATGTGTGCCTTTCTCGGTGTCTCCCCACGCTCCAAAGCGTGGCGTTTCTGGGATGCAGGACGACACCGTATTGTTGAGTCGCGCGATGCGCTGTTCTTTGAGGCACTGTCGTACCGCAACCTGTCTGCCATTCTCACCCAGGCAGCGTCTCACGTTCCCACCTGTGAGGCCTCCCGTCGGCTGGGGGAGTCTGCCCCACAGGGTGAGTCCGTCCGGGGTGCCTCCGGGGTGGGACCGTCGCTGGTCACCATTGACCCGGCTATCATTGCTGTCGGGCCTGTGGTCTCTACGCCTGCCTCGCTTGCGCCTGCCGAGACTACATCGCCCGCGCCTGCCACGAATGTCTCGCCCGCACCTGCCGCGACTTCCTCATCTCCTGGCTCGCCTGCCCTCGCAGTGCCTGCCTCGCCTGCGGGAGCTGCACGTGCCTCGCCTGCGCCTGCAGCGCCTGCCTCACCCACGCCCACCGCGACCGCCTCGCCCGCGCCTGCCGCGACTGTCTCGCCCGTGCCTCCAGCGCTTGCTTCGCCAGCGCCTGCCGCGACTGACTCGCCTGCGCCTGCAGCGTCTCCAGACGCAGCGCCTGCCCTCCCTGTGCCTGAGCCATCGGTCAGCTCAGACTCTAGCTACTCCCGTGGGCCAGGTGGACGTCTCCGTCCACTGGCCTCACGTGCACCTCCGACCGCGGTTGCGCCACCCAGACGACGCACGCAAAGCGTGCACAGTGGTGACCCTGGCACGAAGGCTCTCAGCCTGAGTGTCCAGGGCACCTACATGGAGGTGCACCCAGCCTGTCCCATGGGGCACCAGCTGATCGCTGACGAGCACGAGGCTGCACAGGCAGCTGCCGCTGACCTGGTTGTGGTCCGTCCGACCCGCGAGGCGTGTGTCCTGGCCATCCGGAGCTCTCCTTTGGCGGTCCCCGATCCAGACACGTTAAAGGAGGCGCTCTGAGGAGATGATGCTGAGCAGTGGCGAGCCGCTTGTGAGGACGAGCTCAGGGCCATCCGTGAGCACGGAGTCTTTGAGCTGGTCGACCGTCCTGAGGGACGGAAGGTCGTGCAGGCCAAGTGGGTCTTCCACAAGAAGATGAAACCTGACGGCTCACTGGACCGCTATAAGGCCCGCTTGACTGCCAAGGGGTTCTCTCAGGTTGAGGGGGTGGACTTCACTGACACCTTTGCCCCTGTTGGTCACATGACCACAACTCGCGTGCTGCTTGGTGTGGTCGCCCATCATGATTGGGAACTGCACCAGATGGATGTGAACAATGTGTTCCTCCATGGCACCTTGGAGGAGGAAATCTACATGGTCCAGCCACCTGGGTTTGAAGTCGAAGGCAACAAGGTCTGGCGCTTGCGCAAGGCCTTGTATGGTCTGAAGCAGTTGCCCCGGTGCTGGAACCAAGAGATCACTCGCACCCTCACGCAGGTTGGATACGTCCAGAGCGACGCCGATCCGTCACTCTTCATCCGACAGACAGCCGAGCACCTCACTGCCATTCTGGTGTACGTGGACGATCTCCTGATTGCGTCTCCTTCACTGGAGGCCGTGAAGGAGGCCAAGGCGGTCCTGCAGGCCGCCTACAAGATGAAGGACCTCGGTCCAGCGGCTGTTTTCCTCGGGATGGAGATCGTGCGTGACCGTCGTCGACGGACACTCCTCCTCCATCAGGCACGATACGCACAGGTGGTGGGGGAGCGGTTTGCTGACCTCCTTGCCGCTGTCCCCACCGCCTCGTCACCCATCACTCCCGACGGGCAGGACGCTCTGAAGGTGACAGACCCAGCTGACCTGGGCGAGGCTGTGGACATGACCCTGTACTTGCGCATCATTGGCTCACTGATGTACTTGGCCACGACCACGCATCCCGATATTGCGTTCACTGTCAACCTACTCACACAGTTCAGTCAGTCCCCTCGGGCTCGCGCTCTGCACGCAGCTTTGCGAGTCGTCCGGTACGTGGTCTCCACACCGTATCACGGTCTCTGATTTCGGAGATAGTGCTCGGTTGTTGTAGATGGCTACACCGACAGCGACTGGGCGTGGAGTCCTGATGGACGCAGCCGCACGGGTTACGTGTTCCTGCTTGGTGGAACTGCTATGTCCTTGCGCAGCGGCAAGCAGTGGTGCTTGGTCGCAGCTCCTCAGAGGCTGAGTATGTAGCTCTGGGCGCTGGCGCCGCTGAGGCAGTGTGGCTGCAGTGGTTGTTTCAGTGTTTGGGCCAGTCGGTGCCTACCATCATCCTCTGCTGCGACAACCAGAGTGCTCTCGCGATCGCTGAGAACTCTGGTGTGTTCCACGCACGCACGAAGCACATCGCTATCGAGTATCATTTCGTGCGCGATCTGGTGGAGCGGCAGTTGATCTCCATCGTCTGGGTGGGCACAGACTTGCAGCGCGCTGACTTTCTGACCAAGGCACTGGCTCGTGGGAAGTTTCTCGGGGATGTTCGTTCCGTCGGTTTGCGACCCCTGTCTAAGAGTGGGTGACTATCCGGGTCTCTGTTGAGCACTCTGTGTTGAACCGGCACGCGTTCTGCACGTGTATGGACATGCGTACCATCGGGTCATGGGGGAGTGTTGTGATGCTGTCAGACATACACAGTTATACAGTTGGTTGTGACCACTCGGCCGTTTCCATGCTCGTGCAGATCCCTGAGGCGGACCCACCTGGAGACGGAGTCCCCTGAGGTGGTGCTCCACTCGCTGGAGGCAGCCTGGTAGCCTACCTGGTGTACCGGAGGGTTGCCACGACCTACGGACTGCGTTTGGAGACATTCAGGATTTTCTCGGTGGACAGCCCTGCCAGGCTGATTTGCATGTTTGTTTTCTTACACTCTCCGGCTGCTGCCGGACATAGGCGTGTGACCAGTCGTTGTGTCCGTCTTTTCGTCTTGCATCCGTAGGATCAGACGGCGCTCCGTTTGGACGCCTGTGCACAGAGTTATGGCCAAAACAGTGGTTTTGGGCCGGTTCAGGACAGACAGGTGCCGCCGCGTGCGCCACCCGCTGTGAGCCGCGGCGGCTATTTATGCTGTGGACCTGTCATTTGTCAACTCTCTCTGCACATTCACTGCAATGCAGCTTCTGAGACTTGTCTTGTCTCTCCTAGTCTGATCCTTGCTGTTCTCGCACCCGCTTGCATGCNCATACACAGTTGTACAGTTGGTTGTGACCACTCGGCCGTGTCCATGCTCGTGCAGATCCCTGAGGCGGACCCAGCTGGAGACGGAGTCCCCTGAGGTGGTGCTCCACCCGCTGGAGGCAGCCTGGTAGCCTACCTGGTGTACCGGAGGGTTGCCACGACCTACGGACTGCGTTTGGAGACATTCAGGATTTTCTCGGTGGACAGCCCTGCCAGGCTGATTTGCATGTTTGTTTTCTTACACTCTCCGGCTGCTGCCGGACATAGGCGTGTGACCAGTCGTTGTGTCCGTCTTTTCGTCTTGCATCCGTAGGATCAGACGGCGCTCCGTTTGGACGCCTGTGCACAGAGTTATGGCCAAAACAGTGGTTTTGGGCCGGTTCAGGACAGACAGGTGCCGCCGCGTGCGCCACCCGCTGTGAGCCGCGGCGGCTATTTATGCTGTAGACCTGTCATTTGTCAACTCCCTCTGCACATTCACTGCAATGCAGCTTCTGAGACTTGTCTTGTCCCTCCTAGTCTGATCCTTGCTGTTCTCGCACCCGCTTGCATGCTAGTGCGTTAAGCTGACTGGTCTGTGCCGCCACGTCAGCAGCAGCATTGCTAGGAAGCTGTGGTGAATCTTCTCAGATGATGCATGGCCTTCAATGCGACTCTAAATGTGTACACATGTAACGGGCCGGAACCTCCAACACCTGCTCTGAAGTCGTCGTCGGAGTTCGCAGAATGGCGTTCTGAGTCCGCGTCAGGGGTTTCCCCCCTTCGCAAGACTGAGGGGCAATCGTCATCAACGACCTAGATCAGGGAGACTCGGATATTTTGAGTCTCCGGAGGCCCATTCCCGTTTTTACCTAACCCCCTCACTCTGGGTCCGAAACAAGGGGATATTACCTCGAACTCGTGAATTTGTCCGAGTTTTCCGGTTTAGAAACTCGCTGTTCGTCATAAACGACGTCGAGTTTCTGTTTTGACGCGTCGGCGCAAAATCGTCGCGTGCGAGGCACGATCGACGATTTCGCGCCGACGTTTCTCGTGGGCTCCTTGCTCCTCTCTTTCGCTCTATCCCTCGTGCTCGCTTGTTCTCGCGAGCGAGGAGGGTGAGCGAGGGCGAGGGCACGAGGCCACAGGCCTCGTCCCTCGAGGCCTCACGACCTCTTGGCCGCCGATCGAGCCACCAGCTCGATCGGCGGCTGCTGGCTCGCCGGCGGGTGGCCGGCCGGTCACTTGACCGGCCGCTGGCCACCCAACCGGCCGGCCGGTAGCCAGCACATGGCTGGCCACCGGCCAACCCTCGCAATAGCGAGGGGTGGCTCGCGGCCACCCCCTTGCTATCGAGAGGTGGGAGGGCCGAACAGGCCCTTCCTATACATTCCTCCCCACTTATTATGAATCGTCCCGGTTCAAGACCAACAAGTGAGAATACCAGACAGTGAGTTGTCAACATTGTGAAAGAAAATTAATAATTTCAAACACCAGCTAAACATGAACACGTGCATGGCACTTGGACCTAAGTTGCGGCTTGTCCGTCAGCACGACTAGCGGCCTCCCCCCTTTAGGCTGGAGCGTCCGCGCGACAACCATGTTGGGCGTCCCCAACCTCCTATGGTCGCTGTCCATGAATGCTACACTGTGGGAATGTTGTTCACTTTTTCCGCGTTCAGGTGGTACCTCCTACCACGCGTCAATCTATGCGAGCTATAAGCTCGCTCCAGTACTCGTTGACCACCCCTGTGGGCAACCGAGATTCGGGCTCTCATGAATTATGTTCAGGTCCACAACCGGCCCAATGAACGAGGTACTCCCTAACAACGCGCGACTGAAGAGTACGCTCTTGGTGCTGGAGTAGGCAAAGGACCTCGTATTGGCCGTCGGCAGCAAGGACTGCTGGCAGTGGCTGAACGGTTCCGTCTGCCGTGTATGCAGCCAGCAGGCTCACATGAAACACGTCATGTATCTTCATACTTGGCGGAAGTAGCAATCGGTATGCCATTGGTCCAATGCGTACCACAATGGGAAACGGCCCAATCCACTTCGGTAGAAGTTTTCTTACCCCTGACGACTTAAGTCGAAGGTTTTTAGTGCTAAGCAACACTTTGTCACCGATGTCAAATGAGACCTCCCGGTGACCTTTGTCGGCATATGCCTTTTGTCGCTGCCGAGCTGCTTGAAGGTGACCCTTCACCTCCTGTAACAAGGAGTCGATACGCTCGGCAAAGGCTTGAGCAGAAGGAACCTGCCCTTCTGTACTCCCACTCTTCACCAATGAAGAGGGTACCATTGGATGCCGACCACTGTTCAACACAAACGGTGTGAACTGTGTGGACTCGTTCACTAAGTTGTTCACCGCAAACTCTGCCGGTGCTAGGAATTCGTCCCAATCATGCATGGCAGGGTCCACGTACATGTGGAGCATCTGCTCCAGAGTGCGATTCATGCCCTCTGTTTTTCCATCCGTTTGAGGGTGAAACGCTGTCGACATTTGCGACTCACTGCCGAAGTACTCATGCATCGTTTGCTAGAACTTACTACCAAATTTGCGATCTCGATCAAAGATAATGTGTAACGACAAGCCGTGGTACTTCACGACACCCTCAAAGAAGAGACGAGTAGTCTCCTCTGCGTTCATGTCAGTGGTTGTAAGAATGAAGTATGTCATCTTGGTCAAAAGATCCACAACCACTAAGTATTGCATCGTGCCACGAGCCGTGTCCGGAAGACCGGTAATGAAGTCCATGCTGACACACCCCATGGAATCCCAGGAATGGGAAGTTGTTGGAGGAGTCCAGCAGGCTTCTTGATACTAGCCTTATTCCGAAGACATGGGTCGGATGTTATGCAATACTTATGGATATCGACACTCCATCCTGGCCACGAATAGTGGTTCGAGAGTGCGTGTCCGGTCTTTTGGGATCCCACATGACCTGCGACCGGCGGGTCGTGGAACTGGGAGATAATTTTTGCTCGAAGGTCTCCTGAGTTTGGCACAACAACTTGTTCTCCGTGCTAGAAGATTCTTGTGGCCTCCACCAAGCCGTACTTGTCCAGATTTCGAGAGTATTGAAACCAAGAATCCACACAGTATCCCACTTGGATCCTGTTTACAAAACCATTGTAATGGATAATCTCTCGTGGTGGTTGCCGCAGAGGTGTAGGGGAATCTGGTGATTGTACTGTTGTTGTTACAATGGCCATAAAACACCCACCAACCTCGGTGGTTACTTCAAAATCTACAAGCTGTCGGCTTAGTGGATCGGCCACATTGATGCGTCCTGACCGATATTCTCATGTGAACAAGAATCGGCTCATGTATTTGCTCCAACGCGCCTATCGTCTTGACAGGTTCGGTTGCGTTTGGAAAACACCAATGGATTATGGTCGGTCACGGCTGTCACACCCCCTTCAGCACCCTCGAGGTAGCAACGCCACATCTTGAAAGCGTGTACTACCGCAAGGAGCTCTTGATCTCCAGTCGTATACCGCGTTTCCGCGGGGATGAGCTTCCGGCTCTCATACCCAACTGGGTGACCGTTCTGCAAGCGGATGGCTCCGAGTCCTACTACCGACGCATCACGTCGAACCTCCCACAGTTGCGATGGATCCGGAAGAGCTAGGACGGGTGCCGTGGATAGAAGCTCTTTGACTTTGAGAAAAGCGTTCTCGCAATCAGACGTCCATTCCCAATGCACGTCTTTTCGCGTGAGCCTGGTTAGCGGTGCTACCAGGGTCGAATACCCTTGCATAAACCGTCGAAAGTAGTTTGCAAGGCCAAGGAAAGATCGAATCTGCCCAACATTTTTGGGGCATGGCCAGTCCACAATGGCTGGGACCTTTCGTGGGTCGACACGGATGTCGTCCTTGCCGACGATGTGTGCAAGGTATCCGAGCTCATCTTGTACAAACTTGTACTTACTCACTTTCGCGTAGAACCTCTGTTCCCAAAGGATCGCGATGACTTCGCACAGATGTTCTATGTGCTCTTCCATGGATTTGGAGAAAACCAGGATATCGTCCAGGTAAACCAAGATGAGCTGACTGAGTTGTTTGGCGAACGTTCGGTATATTTCTCCTTGGAAGGTTGCCGGGGCGTTCGTTAGCCCGAAGCATAACACTCGGAACTGGTAGTGTCCCATGTGCGTTCGAAACAAAGTTTTCGGAACATCATCTTCCGTGATGCGGATTTGATGGTACCCTTGGGAAAAATCCAAGGACAAAAACACTTTGGCCCTTTGGAGTTGGTCAAAAAGGTCCTCAATTCGCCATAAGAGGAATCAATTTTTCACCGCCAGCTTGTTCAACGTCCGGTAATCCACGCACATGCGTAAACCACCGTCCTTTTTGTTCACAAAAAAAATCGATGCACTATACGACGAGCTACTTGGCTCGATCCACCCTTTTGCAAGGTACTCTTTGATTTGGCGTTCGGCCTTTCGCCTTTCTGTTAGACTAAGGTGATACATGGATCTGAACGGAGGAGTCGCTTCCGGTTGTAGTAGAATAGTGTGGCCCATGTGTATTTCTGGTGGAAGCCCAGCCGGTGGATATTGGAATACATCCGAGAACTCCGCCAATAGAGATTTTATCTCTTGTGGCGTGTCTTCCTTCACGTCGTCCTCCACTTTCTGCAACTAAGCCAAGAACTATCGAAAACCTTGTCGAATACGTCATTTGACATGCATCGCAGACAAGTTGTCATGGACTTTGAGTCGGGTCGGTGATAGTTCCGTACTCGGAATCAATGTAAAGCGACGCTGTCCATTTCAGAGGATCAAATGCTTTGATTCAAAGTACATTAGATCCTTGTTCTCACGGAGCCAGGGATCGCCTAACACCACGTCAAATGGGTCAAGAAGGTTGAGTACATTCAACGTGACACTCTGTGTGTACCCTTGTTAGCCTTGGCTTTACCTGTCAGGTAAAGCCAAGGCTAACAAAAGAGTCGTCTCCTCCAGTGTCAGCAAGTACGTTCACAGGAGAACCAACTAGGTGTCCTTTGAACTGCATCGTCATGTTGCCTCCACTCTTCCGAGTGAACAACCTCGATGATGGCAAGCCGAGTTTGTGATAAACACGGAATCTAGACGGCGGACGCCGCATCTCCCATGATTCACCTACTCTAGGCCACATCTTGTGGACACGTGTGAATTCTACTAGCACCTTTCAGTCTTTAAATTTCACTAGGTCAAAATCGTCGACTAAAGGTACCGCGAACGTGATTGAACTCATTGCTTTGAGGGCGTTTACTTCAATTACTGTGTCATACAACTCTTACACAGTGGTCGGTGTCGCCACCACTAAGCATGTACGATCACGCATCTCATCCGGAGATGCAAGGTTTAGTGGGCAATGTTGGTCAGCAAGTGTAGAATGCGGTTCAACAAGAGGAGAGAAAACAATAGAGAAATCTGAACTCGTCAAAACTCAAATTTTTTAACATCCTCATATAAAAACATGAACCCACACTCGTGATCCAGTTTTACCCCTTAGTGGTCCCCACTAATGTCACTCAGGGGTGGGGAAAACCCACCCCACGGCCTTGTCCGTTACCACGGCCGGGTCCATTGCCGTGACTGCAGCCTTGTCCACGGCCCTGTCCGCGGCCTCCTGCTACACCATCTCCACGAGGTGTTACTGTTGCAGCTAACGCCGCGACCTCTTGTCCACCACTGGCAGCCTCAGGGCACTGACCTCTAAAGTGGCCCGGCAGCATCCGGTTGTGGCAGAGCCCTTCGCGGAAGGCTGCGTTGCGAAGCTCTCGTGCCGCCTACAGCTCATCATTCTCGTGACTGCGCTTGTTGTTGGGGCCCTTGTGTCCACCAGCCTTCTAGGCTGCAGGGTTTACGGGCTGCTTGCCCTTGGCCACGCCTCGCTGTCCAGCTGACCCACCAGTCTCTGCAGCGTTCATGCGCATGTCCCGGCCTTGCTGTGCATGCGCGTTTGGCCGTACATCAGAGTAGTGCTTCGGGTTCACCGAATACACTTTTCTCATGTAGTCGCGCAATGCCCTCCAGCTTGTCCAAGCTTGGCCAGTGGCTGTCGTTGTGGTCTTGTCCTTCAGCTTCTTACTGGCGAGACCATCACGCTAGTACTCCAGCAGCATGCACTCCGGGTACTTGAAGGTCTGAGTCCCATCGCCCTCGGTGAAGCTTTCGGCTTCCTCCACGAGCGTGGTGAACTCGCTCAAGTAGGATTCAAGCGAGTTGTTCAGCTGCCTGAAGTCCTTGATCTTGTGGAAGGTGCGCTACGCCTCCTCACGTTAAATGCACTTCTTACTCATGATCGCACAGAAGGCCTCCCACGGTATGGACTGCCACTCGAGGTGCGCCTACTGCACACTCCACTCCTTGACCACATACTTGAAGAGTTTTTCTTCAAGCCATGTCGTGGCAAGGTTGCCCCACTGGCTGAGTGGAGCCTTGTGGACACGTAGAACGTGCTCCATGCGATTCAGCCAGTCGGTCAGCTTCACGCCCGTCTGAAAGATCTCCACACTGTGGAGGAAGGACGTGTTCATGACCGGTCTCGAAGTTGTTGAGGTAGGCAAGTCGTCTCTGCCACCGGCAGTGGCATCCACAACTGCGGCACGCTATGCTTACTACTGCATTCACACCTGGGTTATGCTCTGCAATGCCTTGTTGAGGTCGTTGCATCGGCGGCTTGCCTCATGGGCGGCTAGGCGCTGCAGCTGGCGATCACGGTCGAGATCCGTGATGCTCGGCCCGATGTGGGCCAGCAGGTTGGCGAACGCAAACTTGAGCTCTGATGTCGTCAGAGAATTGACGATAGCCTACAGGGTCTCACGTTGTCCGTGCACCCTTACCCACTGCAGGAAGGTACGGTTCGCGTACACGCCTCCAAGGAGTCTCACCTTTCGGAGGAGACTGTCGTTAGTGACGATGCTCGAGTGGGCGCTGCCTTGCCCCATTGCGGCCACATCAAAGGAAGGGGGGTCCGCCCCCATTCCTCCGAGTGGTGTCGTATCTCCACCGTCGGTGGTGATCTTGAGTCGGCCTGTCGCCTCAGCAGCAAACTCCGTGAGCCTACGACGCTCATCGCGAATTGTCTTCGCGGCAACGTCGTCTGGCTCGTTCTTGCAAGAACTTCCCGTGGCTGCTTTCTGCGCCCTTGCTGCTCTCGGCAGTCTTGTTGCCGTCGGCAGCTTTAGGCGATGCGGCGGGCACCTTACCCTTCTCGAGCAATCGGCTCGAGTTTGCCGCACGACGATGGCGATTGTCGTAATCCTCGTCGCCTTTGTCATCATCGGCGTCGTGCTCTTTGTCGGGACCCCCTTCCGGGAGATCCTCCTCCACCGCGTCGTCCGTCCCGTGGGGGTTGCCCACGTGCGCGTTGACGTGCTCGTCGAGCACTTTTTGAGCCTCTGTACGCTTCTCGGTGTGGCCGAGGTTGGCATCGGTTGCCTTAGACGGTACAGTTGTCTTAGTCGGTACAGTTGCCTTAGGCACTACGGTTGCTTTTGGATTGGCAACCGTGCTCACGATGACGGCTCTCAAAATTTGGAGTTCGCCGAGGGTGTGTGGTGAGAAGTCACCACCTTGCCCTTGTTGACCTTGGACGGTCCGGCACTTGCCATCTCGTCGCTCGTGCAACTAGCACGTGAAGATCGTTGTGAGGATCATCCCACAACTTTAAGGAGGAATCGCCTCCCACAAACTCCTTGCTCTCACGATCGGTGTGGCAATTATAAATTCAATTTCTATTTTTCTAGGCCGCCACATCGGCACAAGGTCGTGGTTTTTTGGAACTATACTTCCTAAGCCGTGACTCACGGCGATTGGCAAGGACTAGCACCTAGGAAAACAGAAAATTGAAATACAAGGGAATGAAAAAACAAATGTGAGTGTCGCTCAGAAAACAAGAAAAAGAATAGCAAAATATTTTTAGTAAATCCTAGCAACTCCTTCACTCCCTCTTCTAAATTCTTGTCCTCCCTTTGCACTCTTGTCTTCCTTGGCCTCCTCTTGGATCTTTGCGTGTCTCGCGCCCCTTGGCGGCGTCTTCCTTGAGCCGGCGGCGTTGGAGAAGCCGCCAAAATCTTGAAGGTGTTGTCCTTCCTTCCTCCTTTTTTATGTGCTCTCAGGTCGTGAGAACTCCTGGCCTTGGAAAGAAACGTTGTCCCAATTTTTTGGATGAAAGAGGGAGGAGGGAACCTTGAAAAGAGGGGAAAAACTTGGTGGTTTGGGGGCGGGCACTTCCCATCCCGTCCCGTAAAAATCCCTTAGCTTCCCTGGAAGTGAGGAGAGACTGGATGGAAGAGGCTCCACCAAGTACAACTCTTTTGCAGCTCTCCAACGCACTTAACGACACTTCAATCCGTTAGATATAGACGACGTAGTCCCTTCTGGCGTTTCTGTTGCTGCTTGCAGCTGCCTGTCTTGATCTCGTCTCGGTCTCGCTCATCTCCAACCAAATCTCGCATTCAAGACCACAATGAAGGACGATCTACATGATAAGACGAGCAGCGCATCAACATCGCGACGAACTACATTCTGACCACAGGAAAGGTATTTTTGCAAACTACACTCATCCTTTTTTATGTTCATACTCACCAGCTTGTATGTTAAACCTTGCAAAACTTGATATGGGTACATCCAATGATGGTAACATAAGGTTTTCTACATCCACTTTGCCCAATGACTACAAGTATTGACCGCTAGACATGGAAGTCATCCAGCGGATGACATGGAATTGAAAAAAGAAATGAGGCTAGTTCAGTCGGCCATCATTGGTGATCAAGTGAGGACTATGTACTAAGTCAACGTTGTAAACAGATGACAAGTTCAAGATTTTGTACAAATAAAAATAATATGATCATTTTTAAATTGGCTGTTCTTGTTGACCCTCCACGACCGTCGCTTGACAAGGAACATGCAGCGCACGAGTGTTTCTGGCAGGTCCTTTATCCGTGGCATGCTTTGCAAAAAACAACGAGATTACACTTTGGCACAAAATTCTCGTCTCGATCTCGCACGACACTAGATTTTTCCCAGTTTTGTATCATCTCGTGTGAGACAAAACGATGTTTTCTCAAGTGGTGCGATACGAGATTGCAAGACGAGACAAAATCGAGACCAAGATCAAGACGGTGACTGGCCTCGATCTTTTTTCAACACCACTAGCTGTTGCCGTTGCTGTTTTTGTGGTATGTATGGACATGGGCTCAATGGTTGGTGTGAGACCCAACGAGGCAGCATAACAGCTTGACAGCAAGACGAAGACCAAGAGGTCCTGAGAGTCAATGTTACATCCAATGAAACCTCGCCAGCAGATCTGTGTCATCCATACGAGACTGCTCATGTAAAAGCAGAAGTCATGGCTGCTTGGATAGCCGTCGGAGCAAGAAAGCACCACGGCTCTGGACCCGTTCTTAGCAACGACAGAATGGGATACAATGCACACTGTGTGTGTGTGTGTGTGTGTGTGTGTGTGTGCGTGTGTGT
>SZWC01003412.1:90867-104955 GCA_023375785.1 Penium margaritaceum
TGTGTGTGTGTGTGTGTGTGTGTGTGTGTTTGTGTGTGTGTGTGTGTGTGCGTGTTTTCGGTGAGGATGTTGCTGCAAGAGCAGAGACTATGGCTGCTCTGATTTCCGCCTGAGTAAGGAGGCACCATGGTGGTGAGCCCGGCCCTATATCAAGAAGAGGGATGAAAAATCCCTCTCTTGCTCTCGTCCCAGTAGGTAGGGAAGAACACTAGGATTTGAGTGCATTACAACTGGGTTGGACGTGGGCACTTCAAGTGCATCAATGACGCCGTCTTGAAGTGTGGATCCATCCCAACAGCCATCAAACACCTACAGCGCATGTGGCATGGCCCTGGTGGAAGCTGTCCTTAGGACAAGCTTGCACCGAGCACCGTTTATGGGTGGTACAAGCGCGGCACCAAGGAGCCGCATGACCACATTGTGGAGGCTGCGCATAAGGCCCCCGTAGAGCCAATCCTTGAACGTGCACCAGATGTTGCCCTACCTCCTGCTATGCGTGGACGTCGTGGGTCCCGGAATCTCCATCCCGAAGTGGTTGATGATGTCATTGCTGAGCTTGAGTAGCTTCGTTCAATTGGTGTGCCTACCTGTTCTCTCACTGCTCAATCCGTGATCCGGGACATTGTTGAGGACTCTTGCCCTGAGGAGTTGAGGGAGAATGGTGGGACCATCTCCTTCTCCAAGACGTGGGGGCAGGATTTCATGGAAAAGGATCTTGGCTGGTCCTGGCGCACGGGTACAACCACAGCGCAGAAACTGCCACAAAACTGGGAGCTCCGGGTCCGTGAGATGATGATGCGGCTCGCATGCATCGTGTCGGATTTCAAGGTTACCACCCCGTTTGTGGTCAACGCCGACCACACGGGCGTCATGATTGTTCCTTTCCGTGGGAAACCATGGGCACCATGTGGCAGCAAGGACATTGCCATCATTGGTGCCGACGAAAAACGACAGATCACCGCTGTCGTCGGCTCCTCCATGGATGGCGACCTCCTTCCCATGCAGGTAAAGTCAGAAACTTCACTTGTTCTGTGGCAACTTGCATAATGATTTTCATCACGCCACTCACTAACATCGCTTGTGTACTGCAGATCATCTTTGCGGGGATGACGAGCAACGTCCAGCTGTCTGGTGATGCCGCGTCCGGGGCACAAGCACACGGGTGGCACCTAACACAAACCCAGAATCACTGAGCGAGTGAGGTCACCACTCGTGAGTGGTTTCGTTGCGTCCTTTATCCTTGGTACAAGAAGAAATGTGCAAGTGAAGGACGGGCCTGTGGCACGGAGAAGTGTGTCGTCCTTTTGGATGCGTGGCGCCCACAGTGCACGTAGGCACTGAGGGCCTGGCTTAAGGAGACTTTCCCCTACATCGTGCCAGTGTACATCCCTGCTGGCTGCACCTCTAAGGCGCAGCCGGCTGACGTAGGGCTTCAACGCCCTTTCAAGGCAAACATCACAGAACAGTTCTCTCAATGGATGACTAACGAAACTAGGGAAAACCCATGCATGCGTTTCCCCCTAGAAAAGATGAAGGAGAACTTGCTCGGCTGGATGCTGGACTCTTGGCTCCGCCTTAAGAGCATGCAGGACACCATCACAGCCACATGGAGGAAGTGTGGCTATGAGGATATCTTTAGTCAAGAATTTCAGTTCATGGCTTTGCAGCATAGTGTAGCCCATGGCCAATTCTTGGCCGACTCTCAGCTTCCCAACGATGCTGAACATGAGTAGACAGTGTACCATGAGTTTTCCTTGGTCTTCATTTCCTACCAACCCCCCATGTCCTCCACTGCCCACCCCGCTCCCTCTCCCCCCGCTTCGCTGCACGATGGTGCAAGCGCGGACCTTCGTGGCACACCATGAAGGTGTGCGCTTGCATTGCGGCGGCGGCAAAAATCGAACCTACAGCTGACGGAATTTTCTGAACACAATAATTCAGAAAATGACCCCGAAACACATGTACACCAATTTTCATAACCACACCAAGGAATTTCTGCACAGTGGCGAACAACATGCAAGGAATCATGGAACATGGTCAAACAGCAAGTGAATTAGTTCATCTGCAAATTTAGGCAGGAGTAGGGTAACACTGCCGCGTGCGTCACCCGCTGTGCGTCGCGACAGGTATTTATGTTGTGTACTTGTCAATTGTCATTCCTCTCTGCATTACTAAGTTATTGAAGCTTATGAAACTTTGAGCATCTCCATAGCGTAACCCTTGCTATTTTTTGCACCTGCTTGCTCGCTAGTGTGCCAGCGGACTGAACAATGTCGCCACGTCAACAGCAGCAAGTCTAGGAAGCTTTCTATTAATTTCTCATGGTATAGGAGTAGCAAGGCATCCCTTTATGAGCTATGCAGGAGAAACACAATAGTGGCAGTAGCAGTGAGAGTCACGGTTAAAGCCACGGTCCTGGGAGGACCCACCAAGCTACGCTGACCTGCAGTCATAGATTGCAACAGTGGAGACACCCTTGCAACCGCGTCATCACATCACCACCAAGGGGCAGTCAAGGGTTTCCCAACCCTCTCCAACAGTAATTGAGGCACGTGATATTGAGACACCATGAAGGTTCCCAGAAGCTTCGCTCAGACGTGAGGGAGTGCAACTGTCCCAAAATGACCATCATTTTAGCATGTAAGGGTTAGAAATCTCTTGCAAATCTCAATCCATCGCATCCATTCCCGCCACATTTGGTTCCCTATAGGCTCCAGGAAACAAAACAATGCTCTCAGATCTAGATATTCTCCAAATTTTATGTTGAAAATAAAACGGTGATGTTTTTGAATTTTTTGAAGATTTTTTGGATCAAAACTACTGCCATTTCATTCAGAATCCTCTGGCAAGTTATTGCTCCAAAGTCTGCCTTATTTGGACAACCACTGACATCATCATTCTGGGTGATGACGTCAGCACCAACACAACCAATTTTTTGGCTGAAACGTCATTTTTTGCCATTCCAAACCCTCCAGAAAAGCCAATGGTTCTTGATTCATACCATCTCCCGAGCCTGAGGTCGCCCTCCCAACAAAGAGGCAACCAAAGGACTTTGATACAAATCCACACTATTACGATAGCGATAAGGGCTTTGATTGTTGCCGACTCTGAGGGCGTCTGGCCCTAATACCACCGCCAGTACCAGTCTTACGATGCTCAGGTCTAGACAGCAGCAAAAGCGATGCGTGGTCTTCTCTACACCATGCCACGGGAGACTGTGGTCGACTTTCGACTCGAGCGCCAAGACCGTGACTCGAGCACATCTGCGCCACGGCTGGGGGCTGGCCCTAACACTTCTTTCTACGGAGACCGATGCCACGAGGACGACCCAACTACATGAGTTTTACTCCCTATGTCAGGGTTCCACAAATCTTGTACCTCACTACTGGAGGCGTACGATGCGCCTTTACATGTGCCTAGGGACAGGTGGCAAGATGTAGTTGTGGAAACTCGACGCCTTCATGACGGGGGCGCACTTGGACCATGTGAAGCTCTTTACGGGCTTTGACCATGTGGCTCTCTCTGAGTTTTCAGAGTCACTACAGTTGCTTCTCTAGGCCCATTGCTACTTCCTCCATGCCACATTGGCTCATGAGACTGCCATCGCCCATCAGCAGAGTCCACTTGTTGCAGCAGTGACTACGACCCCTCTACCCTAGTTCACCAGTCTCACCTCCATCACTTCCTCCTCCTCCTCTATCCCAAGCGGCCACACTCAGGGTGTTACAACGGCCGTACTGGAGAAGAAGGGAAACAAGTGATGCGATAAGGGACAACAACAGTAGCAGCAGCAGCTAGCGAGTAGTGGAAGTAGACGTTCTATCTATTCCTACAACTGTGGAGGTGCTCACCGCTACACAGAGTGTGAATAACCTCTTGACTGGACTCAGATCATGCGTGGCCTTCACATGGCGCACACGTAGTGGATTTCCTCGAGTGACACACGGTCGAGACGCGCTGTGACCACGACTGCAGCAGACACATTCATTTCACCAAGCGGCGACAGTGGTATGGATCCTTGGGATCACACGACTGCGGAGATTCTTCAGCTACTGACGCTTCGTACTCAGGGAAGTGCGAGTGTATTGTCACAGCCGAGTGGTCCCGACAGCTTGTCTCACTACATCCGTTTCCTATGATGATGCTTGTGGAGGAGCTCAGTTGCCTTGCGATGAGAATGGACCTGACGATAGCTGGCTTGACGAGTCACAGATCCGTGTTGTTTTTCATTGTCGTGAGTCCTTTGCTTCGCGATCAATAGAGGTTGAGTGCTCTGTGGCATGTTGCTCAATATCGACAACTGGACGTGAGCCAGGTGGCACCTAGATCATTGACTCTGGTGCCACCCATCACATGACCTACCGTCGCAGTGACTTCGTTGTGCCCAATCCCGTTGTGTCTGTTTGGTCCGTTTGCATAGGGTCTGGTCAGTCGTTGCTTGTATAGGGAGTTCAGGTTGTGCAGTTTGATGGTCCGTCTAACCCCTTGTACATTTCCTATGTGCTCTTTGTCCTTGCTCTTGAACTCAACCTGCTCTTTGTTCGCGCATGCACCAGGATGGGTCTTACTGTATAGCACTCTGCTGACTCTGCCACAATAAGTGCTCTTGAAACACATGCCATTGTGCTTCATGCCTCTATTGTTGATGAAATCTATCATGTGTCTCATTGCATTCCCTCTGTTTCTTCTCCTCCTCTCTCATCTGTGCCTGTGTTTTTCACAGGTGTTCTCTCTCCTGAGCACCAGCGCCTGTTACACTGTCACATCTGCCATGTGAGCTCGAACACTGCGTCCAAGCTCAATCTAACTCACCCAGCCCTTGGTCTTGACGCGGCCTCCTTTGAGAAGCCGTCCATGACCGATTGTTGTTTCTTTTTACCCAGGGTAAGATGCATCGCTGCTCTTACCCTGACTCCTCCTCCCGGGCACTATGCCCACTAGATTTGATCATCTCGGACCTTCTTGGTCCTCTCCCAGTCGAGCCCCTCTCCGATCGGGGTCCATATGTTCTCACCCTGACCGATGACTTTACCCAGATGCGGTGGGTATACAGTCTCTACCACAAGAGTGATGCCGCACTGGCAATCCGCTTGTGCCTTGTGATGGCCAAGCATCGGTCTCGTCACACCCTACACACGTTCCACTCGGATCGTGGTGGCGAGTTCTTAGAAGAAATATGTTACGCCGAACGGAGCGTAGATGGTGAACAGGTAGAAGTTGCGAGGTAAAACACGATTTAGAATTTGGGACACTTTTGGAGTCGCATCCTGAGTGGTCGGAATTGAGAATTTTGTCGCTGACATGTGTCGCAGGTCTTGCAAAAGTTGGCCACGTTGGATTGCATCTTGTCCCACCAATACTTTTCTTCCAGCTTCTTCAGCATAGTTTCCTCGCCAAAGTGTCCACCTGGACCAGTATCGTGGCATTCTTCGAGGAGCATATGACGAAGTTCGTCGTTTGGGGGAACGACCACCTGGCAAGTGAAGCGTCGTCGCTAATAGGGTGCATCGAACAAGAATTTGGTTTTATAATATCCGCCATGCTGGTCATAGCCTCGTGCAAACAATCGCTCGAGGTAGGGGTCTCGTTGTGATTGTAGGGTTGTCTCGTCGGCCATTAAATCTGGTCGGCGACAGAGTGCGTCTGCCGGATTGGTTTTTCCTGGTCGGTACTCGATTTTGTAGTCGAACCCGGACTCAAGGAACTCTATCCATCGCGTTTGACGTTGGCTTGAGATTTGGCTACGTCTTCGAATATTTCAACGCATGGTGGTCCGTACGCACGATGTATCAGCAACACTCTAGGTAGCATCGCCACGTCTTGGGCGTGTGCACCATCGCCAACATCTCCTTTTTGTGGACCACGTAGTTAATTTCCGGCCCTCATAGTTTTGAGACATGTAAGCAACCGGTTGTTTGCCGTTTCCATGATCTTACAAAAGTATCGCGCCAATGGCTTGGTCAGATGCATCCATAGCCATGATGTAGTCAACCGTTGGATCAGATAATCATAGGGTTGGCACCGAGGTCAGAGCGTTCTGCAAAGCGGTAAACGCTTCTTGTTTGATGTCTCCCCACCGACACTTGTTTTCCTTTTGAGTGAGGTCAGAAAGAGGCGTTGTTACTTGGGCGTAATCCTAAAAGAATCGTCGGTGGTAATTGCAAAATCCGAGAAAAACCCGGATTTCTCGAACGTTGGTCGGTATTGGCCAATGAGCGATTGCTGTCAATTTTTTCGGATCCATGGTGATCCTTCCACCGTTGGTGACGTGACCCAAAAACACGATCGAACACCGACCTAAGTCACATTTTGAGAGTTTTCCAAAAAAATTCTTTCTTTGTAAACCTTCGAGCACTTTTCAGAGATGTCCATCATGCTCCTCCGAGGAGTGACTGTACACCAGGATGTCGTCGAGGTATACCACAACAAAATCGTTGAGGTACGGATGGAAAATATTGTTCATTGCCCCCATAAACACCGCCGTGGCATTTGTGAGTCCAAATGGCATGACCGTGAGCTCAAAGTGCCCGTAGCGAGTTCGGAACACCGTCTTTTTTATGTCTGCGGCTACCACGCGTATCATGTGATATCCGCTGCGTAAGTCAGTTTTGCTAAAAATTCGGGCCCCTCAGAGCTCGCTGAAAACTTCATTAGCTCGGGGAAGAGGGTAGCGGTTCTTGGTGGTAGCGTCGTTCAACACCCGATAATCCACGCACATCCATATCTTGCCAGTTTTCTTTTTCACGAATTGTACAAGTGTGACGTAAGGTGACGTGGAAGGGCGTATGAACCCCTGACCGAACATCTCATCGAGCTGCTTTTTCAGCTCAGTCAACTCGTGATCGTTCATTCGATAGGTCCCTCAGAAAGTAGGTCTGCCTCCCGGTTGCAGTTTGATGCGATGGTCGATGTCTCACTGAGGAGGTAAAGTCTTTAGAGTTCGTCAGGGAAGACGTTTGTAAACTCCTCGATGAGTGGTGCGAACTCTTTGGGTACCATCGTTAACTTCATCGAGGCCGATGAGGCTGATGAGGCTGGTGATGAGTCAGCTGCTACCACTTCCGTTTCTCCCAAAGGCTTGAAATATATGAGCCACTCACGAGCACCTCGTCGTATATAGTGCTTGGCCATGTTGGGCGGTATCGGCTGCACCGGTTATCGCTTTTCAGCTACCGCGACTTCCTCTACTACTACCACCTATTCTACTTCCATTGTCGGCTTCCGTCCTACACGCAGAAGATGACGTTTGGCACCGTCAATCTCGGCGTAGACATCGTCGTTGTTCCAGTCCACCTACGGATTGTGCCGGTACAGAAAATCATCCTCCGACGATGATTTTTTGGTCGTTCATTAGACAAGACCTCCAGACCGTTAAATCTCAAAGATCTCCCACTTGTAATTGTAGTGGTTCTTGGGGTCTCCGTATTTGTAGTCTCATCGATGGTTTCTTCTTCAAACACCCCTGGTTCGGTTTGCAAACCCACCTTGCGAACCATGTCGTTGCTTAAAAATCTGTGTGAAGCTCCTCCATCCAATTATGCTAGTATCGTTCTGCAACTTCTGCATCCTCGAGGCTGGACTCTTAGCGGTATCGCCGGTTGGTCGTCCTCGTACCCCTCGTCAAACTTTGCAATCTCAGAAATCATCTAAGCGATGTGGGCTGTTCAGATGAACTATTGTTCGGCACAGATCGTTCCTCATGGACAAGAGTTGTGCCTTTTACTCCTGCCCTTTACTGTTTCTTGACTCATTTTTCTGAGAAAATCCCTCTTTCTGGCCTGTTGCTTGCTCCAACAATTTAAAGCGATGTGCCCGAATTTTCCATAGTTGTAGCAGGTTCATGTGTCTCTCTGGTTGACGGTGTCCATTTCCATTGGAGTCGAAGATCCGTCGACTGGTTCTTTCCATTTCCACAGTACTTATGGTTAGGAGGTCGCCAAACCTGACATTGACTCGGTGCCACCGCACTTCACTCCTAACCTCTCCTTTGCTTCATGGGAAGTTCGCTTCAGCGCTTGGACACAAGGTGAGCAGCTCTGGGAGTACTACCATGTACCCAACCCCGCTGCTAATCCTCCCTTTGTACCCACTAACTCTAAGTCAGCACAGGCTATGCGTTCTCTCATTCGCGCAGGACCCGATGATCTCACTGATGAGATAGGGTCCTGTAACGCTGACACTGCTCGCCGCACCCCTGCCAACCCCGTTGGCGCCTATGCTCTCACCAAGCGCCGCACAACTATCACTGGGCATGCCGCACAAAGTGTCCTCACTGTACAGTTCAATACGCTCTCCATACGTGCAGACAAGAATGCGGACGCCTACTAGACCCACAGCCTTCGTCTCCTGAAGGATCTGGGCAAGATGGCCCTTGTCCATCTTCCTGTTGTTCTCTCCATCGTCAACGGCCTCATTCTTGAACTCATTGACATCTTCAGGGAGGTGAAGGCCTCTGAGCTTGAGAGGCGTGCGACCGAGCCCATGCCTGCTGACTCTCCACCAGGCATTGGGATCCTTTGGGAGTTCACCTCCCAATGCCTCACTGACTGGTGGAGTGCCCTTCAAAACAAACGGATTCATCGTGCAGTTGCAGCAACCACCACCGCACTCCCCTCCACATCATCCTCCTCTAGCTCCTCCTCTTCTCCCTCGACCTCGACCACAACTCTTCTCAACCAAAGTGGGGGGGGCGGGGGCCGTGGTCGTGGTCGGGACAAGGGCAGCAGCGGCTCGGGCTCTGACGGCCAACGCGTCTGTGGCAAGGGCAAAGGTACTAACAACACCTCCTCTTCACCTTCCACCTCCAGCAATGTCACGTGCTGGAACTGCGGCTCCATCGTCCATTCTACATCCAAGTGCTCGTCACCGCCGGACAACGATCGCCTCGCCTCTGCCATGCGAGCAAACTGGGCGCGCTCCTCTGGTGGTTCCGGGGGCACCTCTCGTACGGCCTCGTCCGCCCCTTTCTCTGCTCCCTCTGGAAGAGGGAGCAACCATCGCCACCGACGCTACCGTGTACAACACCGCTCCTTCTCCACTCCTTCTCCCGTACCCCTGGGATTGGCCCCCGGGGTATGGTGGACCCATCTTCTACGGCCCGCCATCCGGTGCCTACTCTCTACCCAGCTAGACGTCTCCATCTTATCGTCCATCCTCTGGGGTGGTCATCACGTCGGTTCCTCCTGACGACGAGCATCAGTTGGACGCAGCACTGTCTCACGCCGTTCATCAGCGCCACCTTCGTGATCAGGGAGGTGAGTGTGAAGGCTTTGGGTCGGAGCCTCTTGCGTGTGTTGCTGATGGGGCATCACGTGGTTTTTTGTCTGGTCATGTTCTCGGTTGTCCACCCCCGATGTCTCGTGGATTGAAGAGTGGCAGTCAGTGTGTTTGCCTCGTTGCCTTGCTGCCTGTGGTCAACGCTTCTCTTGTCATGCAGCCCTCGCCGCAGTGAGTCGTGACCCTTCCACTGTTCGTGCGTTGGGTGGCTTCTGGATCCTTGATTCAGGTGCCACCCACCACATGACCTCGTCGTGCATGTCCTTTGTCTCCCTTGGTCCTGTTGGCTCTGTCCGCTTTGTCCGCACTGGCTCAGGCCAATTGTTGGGAACTCTACGAGCTGAGTCTGCTCTCTGTTACGACACTCGATGACCAGGGCATGGACTTCTCGTCCAGCCGCGGCATTGCCTCTGTCCCTCTCCGCACATCTGGTCGCATTCTCTTGCAAGGCACACGTTGTGACCGTCTATTCCGCGTCCCCACATTTGCACTGTCTCCCGCCACCGCTACCCATGTGCATGTTGCGCGCTCTCTCTCACCCGCCCATGCACAACTACTGCACTACCGCCTGTGCCACATCCATATTGTAGCCATCGACAGCCTGCTTCGTGCTCTCCACGCTGATGGCCTTGATGCTGCCACGTTCCTGGCTCCCTGTCCCCCTGACTCTCTTGACTCTGCTCAGGGAAAAATTCATCGGTCACCATTAAGCACTTCAGAGTCTCGCAATTTTCACCCTCTTGACTTGTTGCATGCTGATGTCATGGGTCCACTCTCTCATGACTCTCTTGGAGGTGTCGGGTGCTACGTACTTTGTCTCACAGATGAATTTTCTGGCATGCGTTGGGTATTTGTCCTCAAACAAAAGAGTGACGTTTTCTCCACCCTTAAGTCTTGGCTCCCTCGGGTTGAAGTCGCGTGTGGTCGTCGTCTTCGTGTCTTTCGTTATGACCGTGGTGGTGAATTCATTGGTCCCACCTCTCATTTTCTATCCTCTCGCGGTGTGACTATAGAAACTACTGCTCCCTACACACCCGAACAAGATGGTGTGTTTGAGCGATGGAACCGGACACTTGCTGATGGTGGTTGCTGATGGTATTGAGGAGAGTGCAAACACTCTCCTCAGTGTCTCTGACCTTTCACCCCTGTTCTCTTTTGAAGCCATGGCGTACATGACGTGGGTGTGGAACCGTGTTCCCCACAGTCCCCTCCCACGTCATGTCACCCCATTCAAACGCTAGTTCGGTCGTCGTGCAGACCTCTGCCTCGCTCGCGTCTGGGGCTGTGTCACTGCCATTTGGCTTCCCGAGGACCTTCGTGACGACAAACTTAGTCCTCGTGCTCGCCTGTGCACCCTTCTCGGGGTCTCCGCCATGTCCAAAGCCTGGCGCTTTTGGGACCCCGATCGTGCCCGCGTTGTTGAGAAGAGGGCGTCTCGTGACGCCCTCTTCTTCAAGGACGTGTTTCCTCGCGACCTGTCCCATGTCACTCCATCCTCTTCCTTGTTCTCGCTCCGTCGGCTTGGGGGGTGGTTCTCTTCTAGTCTCCGTTCTCATCGACGCTCCTCCCGTTGCCCCAGCCCCTTCCTCTTCAGACCCATCTGATGTGTCCTTCTCCGACACCCCGCTCACCACTCTGCCTGCATCCTCATCCGACCCTTCCACAGCGTCCTCCCCTTCTTCATCCTCTCAGTCTGTGTCGGTGCCTCTTAGAAATTCACCACTGTCTGCAAATGCCGTGGCACAGTCACCTCCCGGCACTGTGCCTGAGTCGCCTCTACAGCTCGTCGTTCTCCCGTCACCTGTGATCTCTGGTGAGACTATCACACCGCCGGTCACAGATGTTCCTCCAGTTGTATCGGAGCCTTACACTCGTGGGGGGCTGGTACGTCCAATTTCACGGCACTCAGTCACACGGTCTGCTCATCCCCCTCAGCGTCGTACTCGCTCTAGTGCCCCTCCCACAACAACTGGCTCCACCGCCAGACCAACTGCGTTGATGCACTGGGTCTCGTAGTGGGCTATGCACTGGTCGCTCATGAGTTCCACAATGCTTTTTGATGCTTCAGTCACCAGCTATGTTGCCGCATGCTTTGCAGCCAGCGGTCTTCCCTCACTTCCTACTAAGCCCACTACAGTGCACTAGGCAAGGGAGGCAGCTGATGCAGACCTCTAGGAAAAGGCCATGTAGGAGGAGCTCACAGCCCTGAATGAGCATGAGGTCTTCGAGCTTGTTGACCTCCTCCCTGGCCGCAAGGCCGTCTAAGCTCGTTGGGTGCTTCGACGTAAGTTGAAGCCTGTCGGTACTGTCGACAGGTACAAGGCACGCCTCACCGCCAAGGGATTCTCCCAGATCCCTGGCATTGATTTTGACAAGACGTTTGCACCTGTGGGAAGTTACACCACAGCTCGAGCTCTCTTGAGCCTGGTCGCCCAGCACAACTGGGAGTTGGAACAGATGGACATCAACAATGCATTCTTGGATGGACGCCTTGACGAGGAGATCTACATGGTGCAGCCTCCAGGTTTCACGGATGGCACGAACAAGGTCTGGCGGCTGCATAAATCCCTCTACGGGCTCCAGCAGTCCCCTCGCTGCTGGAACTTGGAGATCTCGGCCACCCTTGAGAAGGGTGGCTACCGTCGGAGCACAATTGACCCTGCGCTCTTTCTGAGTGCACCATCCCAGCCCTTGGTTGCTGTCTTATTCTACGTGGATGACCTTATTGCATCACCCAGTCCCTCTGTAGTTCAATATGTAAAAGACCTTTTGCAGTCCAGTTACAAAATGAAGGACTTGGGTCCCAATCGGGTGTTCCTGTGCATGGAGCTTGAGCAAGACCGTCAGCGCCGGACACTGCACGTCCATCAGGCTATCTACATTCGAATCCTTGGGGAGCGCTTCTCTTCCATGCTCGCTGACACACCCACTGCATCGACACCCATGACACCAACTGGGCAGCGTCTCCTGAAGTCACTCGACGTGACTCAGCTGGGGGGGGACTGTCGAGGTCACCGATTACCTCAGTGCGATTGGGTCTCTTATGTACCTTGCCACTACCACTAGAGCGGACGTGGCCTTCACGGTCAACTTCCTTGCTCAGTTTTCCCAGCAACCTCGACAGAAGCACCTCAAGGCTGCACTACGTGCCGTTTGCTATGCAGTGTCTACTGCGCGTATGGGTCTGTGCTATAGAGCACAACCCTCTGTGGTGATTTATGGCTACACTGACAGTGACTGGGCCCACGATGCAAATGCTCATAGTCGCACCGGTTACATATTTCTCGTGGATGGGACCGCTATCTCGTGGAAAAGCCGTAAGCATGGTTGTGTTGCACGTAGCTCGAGTGAGGCTAAGTACGTTGCCCTTTGGCGCAGGTACGTGTGAGTGTCTGGCTTTCTCGCTTGCTTCAGCAGCTGCACTTGCCCATCCGTTGTATCACGTTGCGCCGCGAAAATCAGAGTACCAAGGCGATTATTGAGCATGATGGCATTCATCATTCACGCACCAAGTACATCAACATTGAGTATCACTTTGTACGTGAGCGCATTGCCGAAGGAGAGGTCCAGGTCGTCTCGGTCGACACTCGTCAGCAGCGAGCAGAATTTCTTACCGAAGCTCTAAGCAGTGGGATGTTCAAGGCGGCTGTGCATGCAGTTGGCTTGTTGCGTGCTCGCGATGCTCCTGGCTGAATTGACACCCTTGGTGTTGTGATGTTGTCAGTCATACACAGTTGTACAGTTGGTTGTGACCACTCGGCCGTGTCCATGCTCGTGCAGATCCTTGAGGCGGACCCAGCTGGAGACAGAGTTCCCTGAGGTGATGCTCCACCCGCTGGAGGCAGCCTGGCAGCCTACCCAGTGTACCAGAGGGCTCCCACAGCCCACGGACTACGTTTGGAGGTCTTCAGGATTTTCTCGGTGGACAGCCCTGCCAGGCTGATTTNTTGCGTGCTCGCGATGCTCCTGGCTGAATTGACACCCTTGGTGTTGTGATGTTGTCAGTCATACACAGTTGTACAGTTGGTTGTGACCACTCGGCCGTGTCCATGCTCGTGCAGATCCTTGAGGCGGACCCAGCTGGAGACAGAGTTCCCTGAGGTGATGCTCCACCCGCTGGAGGCAGCCTGGCAGCCTACCCAGTGTACCAGAGGGCTCCCACAGCCCACGGACTACGTTTGGAGGCCTTCAACATTTTCTCAGTGGACAGCCCTGCCAGGCTGATTTACATGTTTGTTTTCTTACACTCTCCGGCTGTTCTCGGATGTAGGCGTGTGACCAGTCGTTGTGTCTGTCTTTTCGTCGTGCATCCGTAGGATCAGACGGCGCTCCGTTTGGACGCTTGTGCGCAGGATTATGGCCAAAACAGTGGTTTTGGGCCGGTTCAAGTTTGACAGGCACCGCCGTGTGCGCCACCCGCCGTGAGCCACGACGGCTATTTATGCTGTGGACCTGTCATTTGTTATTTCTCTCTGAATTTACTTCAGTTGAAGCTTGAGATACAAGTGCACGTGTCTCTCCCTACCCTTGTTGTCCCTTGCATGACCTGTGTGTCAACCAGCCAGACCCGTGCTGTCAGGCTAGCAAGCAGAAAGGCTAGGAAGCTTCCTGGAATCTTCTCATGGTATTAGAGCAGGCGAGCCAGTGCTCGTCGTGCTGCGCAGCAGAGACGCAGCAGCTGCAGCAGCAGTGAGCAGCAGCAGTGGCAGCAGCCCACAGCAGCAGCAGTAGGTCCTGGTTGGACCCATCACCACCCTGAGTCGCTTGAAGCGACAAGAGCACGCAGCGACGCATATGCCATCATCCTGATGC
>SZWC01003412.1:110003-128399 GCA_023375785.1 Penium margaritaceum
GTATCACGGTCTCTGCTTTCGGAGACAGTGCTCGGTTGTGGTAGATGGCTACACCGACAGCGACTGGGCATGGAGTCCTGATGGACGCAGCCGCACGGGTTACGTGTTCCTGCTTGGTGGCACCGCTGTGTCTTGGCGCAGCGGCAAGCAGGGGTGCATTGCTCGCAGCTCCTCAGAGGCTGAGTATGTTGCTCTGGGCGCTGGCGCCGCTGAGGCGGTGTGGCTGCAGCGGTTGTTCCAGTGCTTGGGTCAGTCCGTGCCTACCATCATCCTCCGATGCGACAACCAGAGTGCTCTCGCGATCGCTGAGAACTCTGGTGTGTTCCACGCACGCACGAAGCACATCGCTGTCGAGTATCATTTCGTGCGCGATCTGGTGGAGCGGCAGTTGATCTCCATCGTCTGGGTGGGCACAGACTTGCAGCGCGCTGACTTCCTGACCAAGGCACTGGCACGTGGGAAGTTCCTCGGGGCTGTTCGTTCCGTCGGATTGCGACCCCTGTCCGAGAGTGGGTGATTGTCCGGGTCCCTGTTGAGCACTCTGTGTTGCACCGGCACGCGTTCTGCACGTGTATGGACATGCGTACCATCGGGTCATGGGGGAGTGTTGTGATGTTGTCAGTCATACACAGTTGTACAGTTGGTTGTGACCACTCGGCCGTGTCCATGCTCGTGCAGATCCTTGAGGCGGACCCAGCTGGAGACAGAGTTCCCTGAGGTGATGCTCCACCCGCTGGAGGCAGCCTGGCAGCCTACCCAGTGTACCAGAGGGCTCCCACAGCCCACGGACTACGTTTGGAGGTCTTCAGGATTTTCTCGGTGGACAACCCTGCCAGGCTGATTTACATGTTTGTTTTCTTACACTCTCCGGCTGTTCCCGGACGTAGGCGTGTGACCAGTGGTTGTGTCTGTCTTTTCGTCGTGCATCCGTAGGATCAGACGGCGCTCCGTTTGGACGCTTGTGCGCAGGATTATGGCCAAAACAGTGGTTTTGGGCCGGTTCAGGTTTGACAGGCACCGCCGTGTGCGCCACCCGCCGTGAGCCACGGCGGCTATTTATGCTGTGGACCTGTCATTTGTTATTTCTCTCTGCATTTACTTCAGTTGAAGCTTGAGATACAAGTGCACGTGTCTCTCCCTACCCTTGCTGTCCCTTGCATGACCTGTGTGTCAACCAGCCAGACCCGTGCTGTCAGGCTAGCAAGCAGAAAGGCTAGGAAGCTTCCTGGAATCTTCTCACTTGGTCTGTCCCTCGTACTGTGATCCTTCGTGTGGTGCCTAGGATGTTCGTATGTGGGTCATGGGGGAGTGTTAGTTTGTCTACCAAACACGCAAGTGACCTCTTGACTCCTTCCACTCACAACACACACTATTCCTGTAGGTGACTGAGCATAACTGAAGCTTTGGAGCCGTGCATCACTGGCGTCTCTGCCGGGTGCAAGATCAGTGGGCTCGACCATACTCCGCTCTGTTGGAGCTGATATCTTGCTGCTCCAACCATTTGGTGATGAACCATATGATGGCTAAAACATGAGAGATACAATGAGAGATGCATGCACCACATACGCTCGTGGTCGATGTGGTTTGTGGTTTCATGTACCTTGCATGTTGTGCTTGCTGTCTCATTATTGCCCGGGTCCTACGGGACCACACGCTCAGTCGCTCTGAGGTGTGAGAAACCACGGCGGCCTTTTGGCCGACCGGTTTGGTTCGATCCTGGGGTGGCGACTGGGCCCCACTTCGAACTCTTCGAGTGGGTGGCCCAGTCAACCGCGGCTAAGAGATGGCTGGTTCCTTACTCTCGTCACTCTCGCTCTCGCTACTCAACTAAGCATGTTTTTCACCAACCTCTTGCCCCACCATGGCTGTGACTGCTGTGTGAGTTGAGTTGGCGCAGTAGTGAGTGCATGTCGGCACTCTGCCGCTACCTACAAAACTGACACTTCCGCGTGCGTCACCCGCTGTGGGCCGCCGTAGTAGATATTTATGTTGTGTACTTGTCATTTGTCATTTCTCTCTGCATTACTAAGTTATTGAAGCTTATGAGACTTTGAGTGTCTCCCTAGCGTGACCCTTGTTGTTTCTTGCACCTGCTTGCTCGCTAGTGCGCCAGCTGACTAGACAGTGTCGCCACGTCAACAGGGGCAAGCCTAGGAAATTTCCTAGCAATTTCTCATAACCAAGCAGGTTAAGCTGACAACAATTTTTCTGTCAAGCACATCAAGATTGGACATTGCCAACGCCATTCTCGCACACAGTTGAGACGCTTGAAGAGCATGGTCTATCAGGAGTACGCCGGTGATGCACTCGAGAGTTTCAATTCAATTTAATTACCTGCAACAACGGTGTGTGTTTGTGGACAGAGTCAAGAGGTCACTAACGTGTCTTACACCCAAATAACAACACCCAGCCACGTGTAGCAGTTGTTGGTGGATGGAGCCACAACATGTCCGTGCTCCGGCGGCAATTGGGTGCGCATGAGGAATCTGTCTGAGCATGGACACGACCGAGCGGTCAGAGTAAGCTGTACTGACAGACAGCTCACATCACAACAAAAGGAGGGCAAATCAGACAACTGGCATCCGCTGACCTCCTCGCCGGCAACGGAGTTTCCGGCTAGTACCGACTGCATCGCCGACATTGCTGCCAACCTTGGAACAGCCCAAGACACAACAGGCCCTTGGTGAGCATAGACCTGACCATCGTGCAACATCCAACCACCGGTTCTATCACAAGTTGGAAGTCATAAGTTGTTAGAGATAACAACCTATGACAACCTCATCCCTCAACCCCACTCTCCTGCTCGGATTATTAACTGTCTCTTCACCATATGTTGTCAGAGATAATGGAAGGTTACGAAGTATGGAGGAAGTGCTCATTCAACTTGTGACAGGCAAGCAAAGAGTCACTCCATTGCCTGGGAGCAGTAAAGCTGGTGATATATGTACTGTTTGCCTCGTAATGACCCATGACCATAAAGACTATTGAAGATTCCAAAGACAATAGAACTGCACAGTAATTCTATTAGGGGGAAGACAGTTCTATTGAATTCCTGGGGAGAAGTGCCCCGAAAGACTGGCAGTGATCAAGATCGATTGGGATGAGCACTTTTCAAACGAAGAATCTACAGGTGTGGCATTCTAACAGGCGAGATGGACTGGCCCAGATTTGATAACTGTACCCAATTGTCCAGAATATCCATGTCAGACGGACATTCATGCGACCAATTAGATCGACACATCGTTCATGGGCACACGGGTAGGGCCGGGGATGCTCATGTATTCCGAGTGGTGTTGATGCTCAATCGCATCAAAATGGAGACCAAGGAGCTCCTAGCAAATCACATCGAGGCGAGTCATAGCTGTTGAAAGGATCCAAATTCGAGTGTGTACTCAATTGTCCGGAGTACCCATGTGAGACAGTATTCCAAGTGTCGATCCAGTTGGCTGAATGCTGTAGACCACGACCAGAGCATGCCCTATGTTCGGTACGGCCATGACATTGCATGGTGATGTGGAGAAAATCCATGGCGAATATTACATGAGAGAAGTGAGGACGTAAGACTGACAGGATGCCCATTGTTCAGAGACCAGTGAGTTGGGAGAAGTAAAGCTTTGGAAGGGGAAGTGATGGACATGATTCATTGTTGAGAATGTGAATTGGAAAGCAGAAACACAATGAGACCTGTGCCTGAATAGAGAGGACGAATACGGTCTCCCGCTTCAGGACATATTTTCAATCCATTGTAAGCATGATACCCATATCAAAATTAGTCTACCACTTCTCCGCGACAAGGTTGGCCAGGTCAACCACACGCTGGGAGTAACCCCACTCGTTGTCATACCTGCATTGGTCCAGTATAAGGTAAAAATTAGTCAAGGGAATGACAGAACAATGCAGAAACGAATGACAGAGTGCAGTAGCGAAACGAAGGACTTACCAGGCCACGACCTTCACCATGTCGTCGCCCATAACCATCGTGAGAGAAGAGTCGATGGTGGAGGAGACGTCACTGCACCTGAAGTCAACTGACACCAGAGGCTCGTCGCAGACGGCGAGAACACCCTGCATGCCAGGCAGAAATGATTCTGTCAGATGGGAATCTCGATGAAGATGTCAACAGGCGTGACAAAATGTCCAAAACACTTACAGCAAGCTCGCCCTTGGCAGCCTCGCGGAAGGCATTGTTGACCTCCTCAGCGAATGTCTTCTTCTCAACTTGGACAACGAGGTCAACGATGGAAACGTTGGGGGTGGGCACACGGAGGGCGATGCCATTGAGCTTGCCCTTCAGCTGCAATACGTAGAGCACGCAGTTAAGTACTGTGACTACCGTATCCAGGCTAGGTTCGATTTGTCAGTCTCAACTTTCGGGTGCTACTGACCTTGGGCAGGACAAGGGCCACGGCCTTCGCAGCACCGGTGGAGGTGGGCACAATGTTCAGGGCGGCAGCGCGTGCACGGCGCAGGTCACGGTGGGAGGCGTCAAGCAGGCGCTGGTCACCAGTGTACGAGTGAGTGGTGGTCATAGTACCCTTGATAATGCCGAACTTCTCGTCCAAAACCTTAACAAAGGGTGCAAGGCAGTTGGTGGTGCAGGAGGCGTTGGAAATGATGGTGTCGGAGCCGGTATACTTGTCTGCGTTCACGCCGACGACGTAGGTGGGGATGTCACCCTTGCCGGGGGCGGTGATGAGCACCTTCTTGGCACCCGCTGCGATGTGCTTGCCAGCACCAGCCTCGTCAATGAAGACACCGGTACCCTCAATAACCAGGTCAACTCCGAGCTCACTGTTAGAAGCAAGTGCGTGGAGAATGACAGAAGTTAGAAACGGCATTCATCGCGTTTAGGGTACAAGCCAAGACATTCAATGTCGCTTACCCCCATGGCAGGTTGGAAGGGTTCCGGTCCGACACGATCTTGATCTCCTTGCCATCGACGGAGATGGAGGAGTCGCTTGCAATCTTCACGTCGGCATCGAATGTACCAAGCATGGAGTCATACTTCAGCAGGTGAGAAGCCTGCTTCACTCCGCCAGTGTCGTTGATGGCAACGACGTCAAGGGGAGAGTTTTCGCGTCCGTGCCAGCAGCGAACGAAGTTGCGGCCAATGCGTCCAAACCCATTGATGGCGACCTTGATGGTCTTGGCCTCAGCGACAGCGCGCTTGGCGGCACCGTTAGCCTTCTGAGAACACAACGAAGAACTGTTAACAAGCTGACCTTGCCGGATGCGACTTGGCTTACGAGCAGTCTTGAGGGGACAGACGGAAAACTCACGGTGGAGGTCACGGCGGCGACACGGACGGACAGATCATCGACCTTCTTGGAGCCGAAGGTGGGGGCAGCGGTGCTGCGGAGGCCCTGGAACTCGGCCAGGCCCTTGCCAGTCATCTGAAGCAACAGACGGAGGGCGTTTAGACACTTCCTCCATTACCCCGTTCCTACACGAAATCGTCGTTTCTCTCGAGCAAGCGGGCTACAAGCTAGCAACCAACGCAGGACAAGCGAATTCACCTGAGCGGCGGACATGGCGGCCATGGCTGCAGTTTTCGAAGTGGGTTACCGAGTGCAATCTCGACTGGGGACACGCTGCACACGTTCTCACGCGACATATGACTAGCGTCGCGACCAGATCCCACTTCGCCTCTGATCCGAGGCGCCTTCCGTATCCGAAACCCGCATCCACCGCGATCCATGGCGACGCCGCTGGCCAGGCCCATGCAGCAGCCAACGGCACCGTTCGCATTTCGGACCTGCTCACCCCATACTTAGGCAAGCATGCGTCCGCACACAGCCTGAGGGGGGGAAAACCTACAGCGTATCAGAGAATGTCCGATGAGAGCATGTCCTGCGTCCGAGTCCCGTGCACAGCTGAGGGGGCAGCCCCCGCCTCTGCAGCTCTGCTGTCGCAGTAGCCTGGCCATGTAGCTGCTCGACCCAAATAGGAGCAAAACGCTCTCCCATCCAACGGATGGACCAGCCGGGACGGACCTGGGATGAGGCGATGAGGATGAATTGTCGATGGAGGACAAGGATCACAAATCCACGTGGCACAAACGACAGGCTGTGCGAGGCATCTCTCACTCCGCTCCACGCGAAACAGCTCGCGGAAAAAGTCGTCCGGCCTTGGTTCGCGACATCGAGGTTAGCTGGCCAGCGGGGCATCTCTCATGGCCGCAGAGCGTGCTGACTGAAACGACCGCTCGTGGCTCATAACGACTGGGACTGTTTTGCTGCTGGCACTGCCGACGATCGATCCTGCAGCTCGATTGTGATTCGTTGGTCTGAGATAGACGCCTCCACGCTCGAATGACGTGGATGGGGCCAACCACAGAGAATGCGGCGATATTCCACGGGATAGCATGAAACGTTCGATCAGGACGTCTACTTTCTTTCAGGGAACACAAGTTCAATCAAATGCTCTGAACCAGACATGCAAGGGTCAAGAAATTCTGCTGAAGTTTTCCTTATTCTTTCGATTCATGCAAGGATATAACAAAAGGTTCAATATAGATTCATGAAAAAAATCATTTTATTCATTTTTTATGATTGAATCATAAAAATATCATAGCATTCTTTTGTTGTAACACGCCTTAAGCCAATACTCCATTTCTTGTGCACTCAATAGCTGTAGAACAAAATGTATTTATATATTATTGGATTTAATACATAAAATAATCCTTTTAAAATTAACAATATTCAATACTTTGGACAACGAAATATCTTGGATATAATAAAGTGTTGCTCCCATCCACTCACCTCAACCAAGGAAAGCAACCATCCGCAGATATATTGGAAGAAAATAAACCAAAATCCCAATGATTTGGAAGAAATAAACGATTTTCCTAAGATTATTTCCCATATCGACGACTATTAGTTTATTCGTCATATCAACTAAGGTGAAATACCTTGGATTTCTATTGAATTCAGAGGGTGACTCTAATCCATCTATATTTTACAAAAAATGAAACCATTTGCACAGTGCTAAAAAAACAAAACAAGCCGCTCATCATGCTATACAAAAGCAACTATTCGCCCACCGCACTTTCACTTACCAAGAGCTATCGGTCCCTGCGTTGTAGTACTTGCTCCTTTTGCGCCTCAATGCCTTTTTCATGCGAGCACACATCTTGAACTAGACATCCGTTGGGTGGAATAGTTCTAGTATCCATCAAACACAGAGTGTGACACCCATCCGCCCAACACCGGCACTAAAACAGCCCAAGGCGCAACATGTTTCCATGCTCGATTGCAACATGCATCGACGACCAAGCCCAAAAATAAAGGTCGTGGCAATTCGTTCAGTTGACACACAGCAATGAGAAGCGAATATCGTATACCTAGCAAGTTGCTCGTTCACTTTAGGTCGATCGACGGGTGGTGATGTCCATGACCATTAACGTTTGCCGCTGATCACGGATCAGCCAGAGTCCTTGATCACGAGTGGGACTCCATAAATCTGGCTAGGAGCTTAGGAAAAAACAAGAAATAATTCATCCAGTTCTACGTCCAGACCTTCCTTTGAAGGACTTTATCTCAATCAAACGAATTGCATAATGCTTCACAATGATTCTGTTTTTTTACGACTTTACAAACAGCTTTCCGGCCCCTCGGTAGCGAGGCCCGATAGGTTACCTTTCAACGCATGGGTCATCTCAGACTCCCAACAAATCTTGCACAAATCTTCTTTGTAAGCATCGCAAACCCCACTTATCGGGGTTTGTGATAGTTGTGGACCAGGTCGCATGTCATGCGTTAAGGACAAAGGACATGCGGCCTTGGCGTACCTTGATTTTTGTTTTTATTGCTGGAGTTCTAGCGATGTTGGATGGGTAGTTGGGGTATTTTGCAATTGACAATAGTAGGGTGGGTTAGGTTGTTCAATAAATACAATACATGCATCATGCCCTCTTTTTCATTCTCCCTGTTATTGTGTAATGCACATGTCCCGTGCAAATTTCTTCAATGCGCCTTTTTTTTCTACGAAAAATCCACGATCAATTCGGAGCTGCATGGAACAGGGGACTATGTCTTCCATTCAAATCATGCAGCCTTTGTCACCTTCACAATCCCCACGTTAGGATCCCGTGTTGACGTTTGTAATTACCAATATGAGGTGCCGGTGTCAAATGCACCCTGCATGCACCTTTGACAAACCTTTTGCTGAAACTTGCATCTGGACCAATTCTCTGTGTCGAAGAGTATCACTTGTCTTGGCATGTATAAAGATAACGTGGAATGGTCGTGAGCCAAATTCCCTGGACGAGGACAATGGTCCATAACATGGTGACACGGAGGCGAACACCATGGACATGACATGCAAAACCTACGATCCATAGAATGGTGACAAGTGGTCGCCTGCAAACGTTGAGTGCAGGCGGGATATGTCGCCCGCCCTGAAGGATGAGTGAGTTTCATAGTCTGGAAAACACAACGACGACCATGTGGGTTCACCCACCAGACATTGTACAGTGTGGACATGGTGTTAAAGACAGTCCTTAGACGAGGTGATTTGACATACAGTGTTCTCTTATCATATTGCGTGGAAGAAAATGCCCAGGTACCCATTATTCACCCTACGGTTTTCCAAACTATAGTGAGTGTCCAACAGGGGGAGGCTAGTGCTTCTTCCCTAACCGTGCCCACCTAGTCAACACTACCTTCCAGTTGTCCTTTTAGTTTCACGTGTCGCGGGTGTAGCGTGGTAGTGCCACGCCGACCGGTCGAAGGAGCCACGTGGCTCGAACGGGGTCACCTGGGACTGTGGGCGGTTGGACGGGATGACTTGAGGGACGAAGACCCTCAAGCACCGCGGTTTTGGCCTAGTTGGTCAAGGATTCCGTCCAATCTGCTAGGACTACATCCAAGAGTTGCTACACACTATCTCATCCACTCTCTTGTACTGCTCAAAGGATTTTCTCTAGTAGTATGGGAGCCTTTCCTACACTATCTCAGTATCGACCGCCTCGCGCGTTGCAACTTTGTCCAGCAAGCACGCAGGTTGTCTTTGCTATGTCTTTTTCAGCACCCTCACATCCATGGTAGTGCCACCTTGGTCGGCAGGCCGGTCTGATTTGTTTTGCTTTGAGACCCCCTGGATAGCTCACCCTTGCACCCGCTGCACATCCTCTTTCCAAATTTACTGCCCAACTTGTTTTGGCACCCATAGCACAAACTATAATGGCACCCACAAAATATCCTAATGTGGTGTTCATTACACAACCCGTTGCATAGCATACTTCGACAACTGTTGCTGCGTGCAACTAGACTCCTACTCAGGCGGTCACCACCGCTACACAATCGTGTCAGACACCAATTACACACGCTCGACCGGCACATGCAGCTCTAGACAACCTGACTGCACATTATCCCATTGCACAACCCAGTACCTAGTACAGAGTATCACTTGAAAACCCCTTTTCCACGCAATAAGACTTCCAGTCCACCACTCGCAGCCTTTTCCGGTGCACAAAATTGACTGAATACCGTTATTGTACGGAACGATACTCTTATGCAGTCGGCAACAGCTTAAATCGCTCTCCAAACTCTGGCACATGTCACTGTTGCCACGTGTATGACTCCCGTTGGTGTCCCCAGGCCACTTGTTGGCACCAAGCCACCATCCATGTCATCCTGCGTACTTATCCTTGATTCAAGTGTCGAGAAATATCTATTCTTCTAGTTGAATCGGGATCACGACTATGGCCAAATGGAAAGGTGTTGGGAAAACGATTCTACGATGAATCGACTATTGCTTTGGATAGAGCCTCGCCCCATCGAGCACATAAGGACCCCTCTAATAGACATGCATCATGGGGAAGACATTGTGTCCACTATTTTAGTTACTCCTTCAAAAATTCGATTGTTTGGTCTATTGTGTCAACATTTCTAGGCATGTTTTTGGCCGTGATTTCCACTTTCCTAAAAATACTAATCCACGTCTTTTGTGTGCCTAAACCAACAAGTTAATGGTGTCATTGTTCATTCACATGCCTTTCTAGTTTATTTCCTAATTATTCACGCAAGAGCACAAGACTCCCTTGATAGAAGCGCAAAGAAATGGAAGTCAATCAAGGACAAAATAATTGAAGGGAAGAGGTTTGTAACATGGCTGAGTGTCAGATAGCCTGTCATGAATTTATAATGAGTAGGTGTGAATGGAAATCAGAAGTATAGAGGCGCTGACTAATGGATGCAGGTGGAGCATCCGTATCAAAGCTCGGAGTAGGCAAGTTGTTGCATGCGGTTGTGGGACACTATTGTACGCCATCTATTGGCATGGCAGTCCAACGCGGACAATGAGGTCGATTCCGTAGAAGATATCCACTTAAATAACTCAGAGACTGACCCGTTTTCATTCGTGCTAAGAGAAATCATCTAGTTAGAGTATGGGGTCTACGTGGCAAACTACACCCTGTACAAAGCGCGTTCTTTGGCCTACGTACAACTTATGGGAACAAAGACAATGTCGTGGTACTACTTCCCATTTCTTTGTGACGAGGTATGTGTCTCCATCAACTGCTTTCAATTGTTCTATCATACAATCCGCCACCACCTTGCAACTCATTCTCGTTTGTGGCTTTTTATTTGTGCAACTCAAACGCGTGGACCTGACAACACATGATGTGGTAGGGATGGACAAGTCTGACAAATTCAAGTGAGACTTTGTGGCCCTGGTACCACGTGCCTAGGATGGGACTACTCACACGTGATCATGGCCATGGATGTCATATTTCTAAATAATGGACACAAGCAAGCGATGTTCATCGCATAGCTTTTACATGCCAATGATCATGCCTTTCCAATGGTTTGGACACTGGTTCCCAGGAAGAGCGAGAAAGTATGCTCCTAGTTTTATCTTCATCTGAGCATTTCATACTACACCACTTCTGCTCCTAGTATTTTATCATTTTAGACAAGGAGGTGGGCTTGTTTAGGGCCTTTAAATGCCATCTGACAAGTTTAATGCACACATACGGTACATACCACATATGTGCAAATGTGGAGGGCAGTTATGAGAAAAACTCGTCTACTAGGCATGGATGTGTGCACATGCCCTATCTCATAAGCACTTCCACCGAACGGAATGTCATCTATGGGTTGTGAGCACTTGCATGGGCAACGACCTCATCCCAAGGCCTAATAGTCAAGGAGGGATCTCTTTGAAAATATGGACATCGCACACGTGTCCGATCCTGTGTTGTAGCCACATCCCAAGCAATATGTAAGAGTCTTTGCATGCCCCAAGGCGTTGCACGCGTTGTACCCATTATGTTGCTTGCTGGATATCTATTACCAGGTGCAGAAGTTGATGGCAAAGCATTGTGAGAAAATTGAAGAATGTAAAAAAGTAGATGCACCCGTTCCCATAAAGAGGTTCTTTTGTAGTTCCACAACGGCCAAAGACGTTAAAATCATCATGGAGGAGTTGCAATCCATCGTTGTCCAGGGTCTAATAAACCTCTGACAACAAGTGGATATCCACTGTCTATGTGTGACGGAGAGTACTCATGTGAGTTTGGACAACCATGTCAACACACATGCAATTTCATGGCGAAGACCTAGGAATATCCAACCACACGCGTTGATGTTGGCCAGACATACATGCATCAGAGCCGGACATGGAGCAATCCCATGTCACCAGTTATAGGCGAGGATATCCCCTCTACTCCTATAGGATGGATGAGATTCTCAAGGCGAATCCATGGCATCTTGTTTCACTTAATTTGATACAGAAACGAATACACTAGTGTTGGTTTTGCGGCCATGGAGGTCTGCACAAGCAAAAAAAGTACAAGAGTTGGTAGTAAGGGAGGAAGACCTCTATCAGGTGAGTCTCGTTAGTTGAGACTCACCCGGTGGGCCGGCAAGTGAGGCTCGCCAGCTTGCACACCAGGCGCAAGGGCAAAATTCCCTCATGCGTCAGAAAAGGACTGGCTAGTCCGCGTCCTGCTCTGCATACTCTAGCACAACCTAGGTCGCTGTATTTAGCAGAAATCGTCTAAGTGCCAGTCACGAAGTACAAGTATGACCTAGGGAAATGGTAAAGGGCAAATGTAGGGCAGCAAAGAGGTAGCGAGGCAGTGTGCTAGCACTGAGTGAGGGAGTAAAAGGGGGTCATGCTAGCTGGGTGGAGGCGACCACGCGTGAGGGACAGAGGAGTCGCGAGCCGTCACGGTGCGTTGCCTCTAGTTGTTGCTCCAGCTTGCCTTGCGCACTCACGGCCATCCACAAGAAGACATATGTACACTGAGAGATTAACACGTCCTCTTGCACGGCAGTACAATAGTCATGCATCTAAGATGTTGTAGTTGAAGTAGGAGGGAGGAGGATGGAAGTGCCTTGGTGAGGAAGTCACCTTGCTGAGCTTGACCACAGGTAGCACGCACTTCGACTGTACTAGCCTCTATCGCCTCACGAAGGAAGTGGTGTTCAACACTGATGTGCTTCGTGCGTGGATGGAAAATACCATCATTCGCTACAATGTGGTGGGCTACTGAGTGGTCACTATACATAAGAACAGTGGATGTATGCACGTCCAGTTCCTCAAGCAGACGTGCAAGCCAAATCCCTCCACATGGTGCCTTACCTTACGTCATGTACTCTACATCAACCACGCTGTGTGCCGCACATGACTGCTTGGCACCATGCCACGACATAGCAGCCCCCCACACACGAAACACATATCCACCTCGACTGCGAGCAGCAAGGTCATGCGCATAATCACTGTCATAATACCCATAAAGAACAAGATCTGTGTCAAGGGAAAACACTAGACCAAGGAGGGGCGCGCCCAACACATAACGCAATAGCTTCAATAGTGCTTTGTGATGCGTGCTACATGGTTGTTGGCTGAATTGGGCAAGCACATCGACTGCACAAGCAGTTTCCCAACATGTGGTGGAGTCAAGATATGAGAGACTACCAGTGATCTGTCTATACAGTGTGGGGTCTGTGTCTCGGCCATAGTCCGTGGTGCATGCATCTAGCAGGTGTGCATAGACATCAGGACTCATGGGTGTGTACTGTTGTGGGAGATGTTATACCAGGAGGTGGAAATGTTCTATGAGGTGAGCAAGGAACCGACCTTGGTAAAGGGCCAGGGTTCGAGCTGTGCGGTCACGTGTAATGGTCATGCACAGGAAGTTCTGTGCCTCACCTAGGTCTGTCATTTTTTTGTGGGTTGTGAGGAGTGATTTGGCCTGCCCAATGAGCGTGAGAGAAGGAGACAAGAGCAATAGATCATCCACATACACCAGTAATGCAACATGCACACTGTTGTCCCAGTGAAAGAACAGCGAAGGGTCGCATGTACTTTGTGTTAATCAACCATCTTCCAGAGTCCGACGGATCTCTTTGTTCCAACATCTGGGTACTTGTTTTAATCCATACCAGGCTTTCAGCAAGAGCCCTTTGGCTGTTTGACATACAGTTCTTCTACCAGTGGTCCATTCAAGAACGCATGTTTGACATCCATCTGGTGAATGTCCCAGTCCTCTTGTGCCGCTACTGCAAGCTATGCACGACTGGTTGCCTACTTGATGACAGGTGCATATGTATAAGTGAAATTGTATCCCAGGATTTGATGAAAACCTTTGGCCACAAGTCGTGCCTTATACTTCTCAGTCAAGCCCTTGAAGTTCCTTTTCAGTTTAAACACCCATTTGACATCAATAGCCTTGCGGCCGGGTGACAAGGGCACCAGCTCCTACACCTCACGTTCGAATAGTGCATTCAGCTCAGTGACCATTGCCTTTTCCCATTCATTGGCTTCCGGACGCCCCCTTGCCTCAGTCATGGTCAGTGGTTCGGTTGCTCTGTGATCCAAGGATGCGGTGCCAACAGTGCTATAGTATATCTTGTAGTCAACTCTTGGGAGGTCACGTAGAGATTGTCGCTCTGGTTCGGGCGACGAAGTTTGTGTACTTTCAGTTTGAGGGGACAAAGGCTTGAGGCCTGGAGGTGCATGAGAGGCACTGGACTCTGTGCTTGCCATATCGATGGGTGAGAGCAAGTCTTTTGGCACGGGAGTGGCCATCTCATCGTCTCGCATTGATCAAGGTGGCTGATCCGCATCTTGTGGTGGGGAAGACATGAAGACAGGAACACTCACATACTCTGGGTAGTGATGTGGTGTGGGTAGTGAGGGAGCATGATGCAGAGTACGAAATACCTTGTATGGCATGTGTTCCAAAAGGGAGGCATCGTGACTTTTGACAAAGCTATGATTTTTGGTATCCTAAAATATCCAAGCCTTTGAGGTGTGAGAAACCTCGACAAATACGCACCACCGACCATGCAGACTGAGTTTGTTATCTCGTTATGGTGGTGCACACCAAACGCATGCCATTGTACCCCACACCCTAGCAGGCCTCAGATCGGCCTTCTCTTTGAACCAACGCTCCCACGATGTGACTAATTTAGGAAGTGGACCTTGTGGGATACGGTTCCATACCCAAGTGACATATTTCACGGCCTCCTCCCAAAACCCATCAGACAGGCCGGACTCTGTCAGCAGTGTGTGCAGTGCGTCCCCAAGGATTCTATGCCACCGTTTTTCCACTCCATTTTGTTGTGGAGCGTAGGGAGCTGTAGTCTGGTGTTTGACTCCTGTATCTTTCAGGTCAATGGTCAGTGTTCCTAGAAACCTATATCCTCTATCAGTCTGTAGCTTTAGGAGAGAACAGCCTCTCTGTTGCTCAGCAAGTGAGATCCATTTTCTGATGGCACGTTGGACACCTGTCTTGGTTTTTNGACAGGCCGGACTCTGTCAGCAGTGTGTGCAGTGCGTCCCCAAGGATTCTATGCCACCGTTTTTCCACTCCATTTTGTTGTGGAGCGTAGGGAGCTGTAGTCTGGTGTTTGACTCCTGTATCTTTCAGGTCAATGGTCAGTGTTCCTAGAAACCTATATCCTCTATCAGTCTGTAGCTTTAGGAGAGAACAGCCTCTCTGTTGCTCAGCAAGTGAGATCCATTTTCTGATGGCACGTTGGACACCTGTCTTGGTTTTTAGCAGGAAAGCCCAGTGAAAGCGACTGTAATCATCACTAAGAGTCAGAACATACAGTGATGCATACTGGACTAACGGCACTGGCATTGGTCATGTGAGGTTTGCGTGTACGAGTGGCAGTGACCTAGTGGTATTACTTTATGATCTAGGGAAGGTTTGTCTGTGTGCTCTTCCTTCGTGATAGTCTAGACAGGGATTAGCTTTGAGACCGTGTGGATAGTCAGGAGGAAGCGGACCGTGTGTTGGGTCATGTTGTAGCAGAACTACAACTATGTCAGTGTTGAGATGAACAAGACGACGATGAATGTGCTCGTGTGTATGGAATCCGTGCTTGTGACAACATGCACTTGAGGTCAGTTCATGAGTGAGTAGACCAAGGGAAACATGATCAGTTTGTACATCATGTTAGTGTGCAGTGGTTCATCAACCAAAAATGTGCCAGACACATCATAGAGCATATAGCGTCGTCTTTGTGTCAATGTTGTCACATTTGCCTGTTGGTCCAGTTGGCCCAAGACAACTTGTTGACTTTCAACCGCGGCACACGTGGGATACCAGCGAGCCACAGTACCCTGCTTGGGGCCTGGAGAGCCACTGTTCCCATACCCTCAGTAGAGAACACTTCCCTTGATCCAGTATTTACACCCTCAACATCAAGCGTGGCATACAACGTGACAAAAGATTGGCGATACAGAGACATGTGATAGAATGCAGTAGTATTAAACAACCACTCATGCATGGGAAGTGTGCGTGATGTAGTGATATGAGTGTACCCCGACCTCTAACCTGGCGGTTGCGGCATGGCAGTCGACTCAGGTGGATGAAGCTCCATGGACACACTCCATCCTAGTCTAGGTGGCAGTGATAACGGTTGCTGTTACTTGGAAGTCTTGACGTACACCCTCTGCGTCCATGCTGGAACAAGTGTGGGTGCACTGAAGTATTGGGACATGAAGTTGGGTCCCTGATGCACAAGTGGAGCTCGAGTTGGTGCTGATGGATACAAGGTCGGCTATAGCTGCAGCGGACCAAATTCTATAGGCCCAAAGGGTGCTTGCGCAGGAGGCCCTATCATGGTAGGGGTAGTCCAAGATTGGGGGTGAAAGTGATGACCATACTGCTGGAACGGAACAGGAGACTGTCCCATGAATGGGCATGTCTGCTACATGGATGGGGTCATGAGACGCTGAAGAGTTGAGCATGAGTGCCAGTAGTGGCCGGGCTGTTTGTAGTAGTTGCAGGTGCGGTTTCCCACTCCTTGACCGTGCCCGCGTCCCCTGCCTACTCCGTAGCCACGGCCTCCTCTGCCGTCACGGCCTCCCCTACCTCCCCCAACCATATGGTGGGACAAAGGAGGAGAAGTGCCTCCTCCCTGATGCACAAACACGCTTGCTGCCACACCTTTATCTTCACGTGCCTCGCCTTTCAGGATGTCTTCGTAGTTGCGTAGCTCCTCGAACACCTCTTTCAAGTCTAACCCTCTATGTATATATTCGACTGTTGATGCCCCCGGGTGTGTAGTGCATACAGATTCGGCGGTCAGCGGTGATCCACGTTGATCGCGAAGATACGTGCATGCCAAGCTCACCACATGACGGTGCCATCTCTCTATCTTATGCACTCTGCTGGCTGTCGATCCTTGCCTACCCCTGTTGGCAAACCTACATGTGTCCACTGTTGCGACATATTGTACTTGGTGTGGTAGAAGGCCTAGATTAGTCCGTACTTTACGTGTTTTCTAGGACCAAACTAAGTTTCCTTAGATGTGGCCTATTTCGGCCGAACCTAGGACCTCGTAGGAACATTTATGAGCTTTTGCGGACTTCGGGCAAGTTTGCCCTCGAGTCCTCTTGAGCGGCAGTGAGCCTCGCTCGCTGGCCAACGGGTGAGACTCGATTAGCAAGTCTCACCACGTAACAAGGGTATAGCTTGCTACTTGGATACTTGGACTTTTTTAATGACCTGCTAGGACAGATCTAGACCTAGCGTTCACTTTACTCCATGGTTTGATGAGCTTTTTGTTTCCATGGACTTGCAATGCATTTCTCAGCCTCGCCTTTTAGGATGTCTTTGTAGTTGCGCAGCTCCTTGAACACCTCTTCCAAGTCGGTGTTCTCAATGCTGGCATTTTCAGCTTCCGCAGTAAACCATGCCAAAAATCTTCGTACGGTTCTCCTAGGTGGAGGAGAACCGGATCTAGCCACTCGAGGATGGTGCAGGGGGCACCAAGGCCAAGGATGCGATGGCAAAGGTCCATCGCAGTATCCAAGTACTCGGTAATCGGTGTCCCAGGATTTGTGCGGAGGTTATGGGGCTTCTCGCGCAAGGAGATGACAAGAGCCATCCCCTTCTCTTCCTTCCGCGGAGGTTACGGGTCTTTGCTACGAGGGTTTTTGGGCTCTTCGCCCTTGCCTCCAAACTGAAAATGACAGATGGAGTACTGCTGGTCCTCTGGAAGTGCGCAGATCATAGCATTAAAAGCTCTGAGGAGCACCCACGCATTGCTATTGTCCGGCGGCGGAGCAAGGTAAAAGTCCTCAAGGCCATGCTCCGCCGTTCAAGAGAGGAAGACGTCCTTCCAGGACAGGAAGTCGTGCACACTGAGCAGCGGCGACGTCAGCTCTTTTTGGGAGAAAACCCTACTCAGATTGTCCCACATCATTGCCATGGATGTAGCACCGACGGTATTGCCGGTAGCGATGCTGGCGCCTGTGATGGCACCGGCGTTCGTGCCGGTCCCTCCCAGCATAGATTTTGCTTTGCTCATAGCACCGTTTAGACATAGGAAAGGTCAGGAAGTGAGTGTGCACTCTGATACCCTCTTGTTGCTGCCGAAGAACATTTTGGCATTAATTCGCCTGACCCACTTTGGGCCCAGATTTCTTCCGTGAGCCCTAAGCTAAAAAGGATTCAATGGTCTTGAGCTGTGGACATCTACAAGGCCTCCTTTGACCTACAACAACCCTCTCGAGGCCAAAAGACCCTGCTGTTGTCCTTGGAGTTATGGTTAATCGTACCACTTTAATACACTACATTATCTGTGTATATCAGGTGTACAGTATCCTTACTTCATAGCACCTTACTTGGATGTGTACAATTTTTGAAACACTACTTAGTTGGTGAACGGAATGACCAATTTATGTGTACGAATTTTTCATGATACATTGGAATGAATTAAACCCGGATTTATTGCTAACTTGTTTGCCTGTAAGATATCTCTTACCTTGCCTACACGTGTACTTCAAAGTAATGATGGGTATTTTTGAGCGGCATATATTCTTACGATGGCCGGCGTAAGACTAGACAAGACAATCTGTTTTGGGACTGCATATAAAACGACTTTACTGAATGTTCAAATAATTTCACGCACGTCATTCGCTCAG
>SZWC01003412.1:129643-145224 GCA_023375785.1 Penium margaritaceum
GCCCCCCCCCCCCCCCTCTCCTCGAGTGGAGAGTGTATCTGGGCAGTGTATCGGCGGGTGTATCTGATGGACACCACCGAACTACACTAGTGTATCTGGGGGGGTTATGAAGAGGGGGTTTGAGAGTTCGCAGTCGCGAACTGAGAATTTTTAGAGCACAAACCCCCGGTGTAACGAGGGGGTTCGATACTTGTTTGATAGCGAAAATGCTCCAGGTCAGAATTGAGCGTATCGTCGCTTCTGACATTGGCGGCGACGCTGATGTCAGAAGCAAGCGACGTCGCCCTCGAAGTCGGCGAGGTTTGACTTTGAGGGCGAAGTCGCCTCGCTCTTTCGTAGCGGGCATTTTCTCCCTGTGCACTTGGAGGCGAGTGTAGGTTATAAACCCAATCAGCCACAATAGGAAAACTTCGCCAACTTGGATGAAAGTACGTAAATGAACGTTCAAAAATATGAGGACATCAATAGGTCCGGTAAGATGGAACAAGCATAATGCGAAACGAGTAGCAGCACAAAATGGCACACATTCGACAAGAGCATATCTAACACCCATTGGTTGTTCATAATTCAGATTTATTTTTGTTAAAAAATACTTTGAAGGATGTAAAACTCAAAGGAAGTTCAATGAAACTTCCATGGTAGTGTACATTGAAATCTCTGTGTATTAAGGATTTACGCGTAACTTCTAGGAAGCATTCCTAGTAATGGTAGCTCATTGCCAGGAAACATCCTCCACATATGTTTTAAAACTGTACACTAGTTTATCAGTGTGTAATTTTGGGGTGATTGACCATAAATGCGTCCTTGGGGAGTGGCGATGGCGCTTAGGCTCTCTCTTCCGCGGCCTTTCCTCCTCTAGCATCACTCCCCTCTCTTTTGCCACATCCACCCTCAGTGTGCGGCCTAGAGGAGGGCGTTTGACACCCCTAACTACTTGTGCAGCGTGCTTTCGTGGCAGTCGCACGTTTCTAGGCTCGCACCTTGCTCGGCTGTCCACGTTTTTCGCCGGCGCCAACCTGATTTGCCACTGTTCAATGTCGAACAGGGCTATGATACCATGAGATTCTCAAGGTGAATCCATGGCAAATTGCTTCGCTTTATTTGATTCAGAAACAACTATGTTGGTATTGGTTTTGTGGCCATGGAGGTCCGTGCAAGCAGGAAAAGTACAAGCGTTGGTAGTAAGGGAGGAAGACCTCTATTGGGTGAGTCTTGCTAGTCGAGACTCACCCGGCAGGCTGCCAAGTGAGGCTCGCCGGCTCGCACACCAAACACTAAGGTAAATTCCCCTCATTCACTGGAAAAGGGCCGCCTAGTCCGAGCCGTACCTTGCACACTCTAGCACAACCTTGGTCGCTGTCTTTAGCAGCAATAACCTTGGTGCCAATCATGAAGTACAAGTATGATCCAGGGAAATGCTAAAGGAAAAATGAAGGGCAGTAAAGAGGTAGCGAGGTAATGCGCCAGCACTGAGTGAGGGAGGAAGAGGGGGTCATGCTAGTAGGTTGGAGAAGACCACGCGTGCGGAACAAAGGATTCGCAAGAAGTCACGGTGCGTCGCCTCCACTCTCTCCTCCAGCATGCACTGTGCATTCACGGCCATCCACGAGAAGACACATGCACACTGAGAGATTAACAGTGGGGCTAACCGGGACTATGCAACAGACGTATGAGATCTTGGAGTGCTCATATGGACCATGAACCACGCCGTAAGCACATCTTCACTTTTCACTAGTGTGGTTGTCAAGGAGACACAAAGCTTCCCAAACGAGTTAATCCCAGTCTTGACCAAGCTGCAACACAACTCTGAGCAGATCGTGCCCCAGGAACAACAGGTGCACCAAATGCAATGGAAGTACCACCACAGGGCACATCATCAGGTCCTGTAGGAGGAGAGGGAGCATTAAGTAATGGTTCAAACCCTAACAAAATGACCATGAAGCAAAACCATGGATGTCCGTCATAGATGACGAGGTTGCTGAAGCGGCTGAGGACAACTTTGATGATGAATGTTTGGACATTGGCATTAAGGACTTTTGGATACGTTACGGAACTAAGGGTGCACATAGGTTCCTGGAATTGCGAGTTTAGAACCGCAATTCCATGATTCTTTATAGTATCCACGATTCCGGATCTGAGCTTGCAAAACCGCACGGAGATCGCGGGTACTTTGTATACCCGGGGAGGGGGGGTCCGAGGAGGGAGGAGGGGCATGTGGATGTTCCTATGTGAGTACCGCGATACTGAGATATCGAGATCCAGTCCCCATGAGTACCTCCCTAGACACAGGATAGTGATACCTTCTCTCACTCGTACCGGTCATGAAGTTTATTAATTGGGTTGGGCCGGTTCAGCCATCACCAGGCCCTTGCCAAGTCAGCAGTCCATGCCAGAGTGTATCGCTGATATGGGTCTTAAGTAACATGTAGTCCATCGTGGTGAGGAGCATTATGTGGTTGGTGTTCTAGTCGCTATGCATGAATCTGTTGATTTATCATGACCACTAGTTTTAATTTTGATTCCTACTTATCAGACCATTTCCCTTTGTCCCCACCCATGAGAAGTGTCCAATCCAAGGTTTGCAAATATATGTTTCCTCATCGACAATAGAAATATGTAAAAAGGTGGACAAACTGTCCACCGACGGAAGATACATGCATTGGCCGTTGTATTGGCACCCTCTTCATCCGATTTTGATTAGTCGTTCGGACTCTCCAATCTTCGATGCCCATGTCCGCATCATGCTTCATGTACACATCACACATGAAGCATGGAAATTGAACCATTATGACACTCTGACTTGTGTCTCCTAGCCTGACCCTTGCCGTCGCGTGTACGACATGTGACTGTTGTCACTGCCTGACCGGGCACTAACGCCCAGTCAGCGGCTGTGTCATTAGGAAGCTTCTATGCATCTTCTCATGGTATCAGAGTGGTGAGGCATCCCTCGCTGAGATGTGCAGCAGAGGCACAACAATGGCAGTAGCAGTGAGAGCCACAGCTAAAGCCACGGTCCTAGGAGGACCCACCAACCCATGGTGACCCGCCGTAGTAGATTGCAGCAGCGGAGACACCCTTGCTACTCCATCACCACACCACCACGACGGGGAAGCCAAGGGTTTCCCGACCCTCTCCAGCAGCAATTGAGGCATGAGATGTTGAGATGGGGTCTGTGAAGGGTCAGTCAAGCTTCATTCAGGTCGCACATACCACCCTCCCCGGACGTGAGAGAACACAACTGTCCAATTTGACCACCGTTTTTGGCGTGTAAGAGCTCGTTAGAAAGCTTTTGCAAAATCCTATCCATCACTTCCATTCCCGCCTCATTTCATGCCTTGTAGGCTCCGGGAAATGCAACAACGCTCTCAGATCTAGATTTTTTCTGGATTTTGGACTGAAAAGAAAACGGTGACGTTTTTGACTTTTTTGAAGGTCATTTTGCATGAACCACCGCCATTGCATTCAGCATCCTTTGGCGCATAATCTAACCGAATTTTGCTTTATTTGGACAACCTTCATACTTACATCATCATTGTAAGTGATGATGTCAGCACCAACACTTCGCCAGATTTTTGGCTAAAACATCATTTGTTACCAGAGTTGCAAGTCCTTGAGAAACGCTGACGGTTCTCCAATCTGATTAGTGTGATATTCCAGCCCATAATGAGCGCTGACATGGCTTTGGCCAGTGACAAGGGCAAAGTGCCAACGGACCCCCCATCCTCCTCCTCAAGGGTCCTGAGCCCACGCTCGCAGGCCATTGAGGACCTGCGGAGTTAGTAGGATGAGATACGTTATCTGCAACATTAGCAGACTGACGCCATCCATGCGCTCACTGAGCTCCTTCGTGGACAGTCCACGACTCCAGAACAGGCCTCCGAGGGAGTGAGCGGTGCCATACCTTCTACAAAGCAGTCAGCACCCGCACGGATGTCATGAGCATAACTCGACCAGCAATCATTTGATCCTTGGGGTGAGGACCTTGACATGCCAGGAATGGAGGATGACGTCCACGCGAGTGAGACTCGCCTGCTTCAAGAGCATCTCCGCCAGCTTCAGACGAGTTCCCGGCCTCCACGGACATCCGTCTCTCGTCTCCCAGAGATCCTCCCTAGCGAATTTCCTCGTTCCAGTGTCTTCCCCATCCCTCTTCCTTCTTTGCCTACGGTTGCCCTTCCTACGGAGCGACAACCCAAGGACTTCGAGACACCGCCCCCACTGTATGTCAACGAGGCCCGCTTTGACTGCTAGGAGATTCTCTTCTAGGTCTGGGCCACCTCAGAGGGGGTATGGCCTTACTACTACAGTTCTTATGAGGTTATGGATCGCGCTCAGGTGCTGACAGCAGCCAGGGAGATTAGCGGACTCCTTTACGTCATGCCGTGTGAGAGTGTCGTGGACTTTTGTCCTTTTCTTAAAGAGGCCAACATAGGCGAGGGTGCCGACCCACGTCAGGGCTAGGACCTGGCATTGTCCCTGCTTGCTGCAGAGACGCATACCAACCGCATGGCTCACATTCGTGTCTTTCACTCCCTTCCTCAGAGACCCGCCGATCCCGCAAGGGCCATGCGCATCTACATGCGCCTTGGGACCTCAGGAGGTACATAATTGTGGGCACTTCGCACAATCATGCTCGGCGTTCTCCTTGAGCACACAGACATCCTCTCGGGGTACAGCGACCCCATCTCCCTCCGACTTCTTCCTTGGGCGAATCAGCTCTTTCTCTAGGTGACTTCCGTGTGCGAGGCAGTAGTGCCCCATCAGGAGAGTCCCCTTGCTACAGCAGTCATCGCGTTGCCACATACGTCCCTCTTGTAGTACACTCCTCCGTCCTCTAGCACATCCTCTTCCTCTCCTTTCACCTCGATCACCCCGACTCAGATGCAGGCTATGATAGCACCCATATAGGGGAAGAAGGGGAGGAAGAGGCGTAGTTCGGGCCAGCAGCAGTCGCAGCAGAAGCAGCCACTGGCTAGTAGTAGTGGACGTACTGTTCACTACTACAATTGTGGATGCGCTCATCGCTACACTGAGTGCCATCAGTTGCTCGACTGGGCGCGGATCACTTGCGGCCTTCAGGCCGCACACGCACAATGGTCTGCGTCGAGCAGCACAGCCCCTGGTCGTGCGGCGACCACCACCGCAGAAGTTCCCGTCTCCCCATCGGCGAGCAGTGGCGATCCGGATCTGCATGACCGCACCATCTCCGAGCTTCGTCACCTTCTGGCACTTCGCTTTCAAGGCAGTGCGAGTGTCTTGTCACGACCCGGTGGTTTGCAGACTATTTGTTCGTCTATTCTTGTTGCTCGTGATGACTCGCGTAGGGGAGCACAGGTAGCATGTGATGATGATGGACCTGACAGTACTTATTGGATTTCTGACTCCCATCTTCATGCCATTCGTCGCTCCTCCTTGCCTGTTGCTCAACGTCTGTCTGAGGCCGATTGTTCCATTTCCCGTTGCACAGTGACGTCGTCCAGTCATGATGCCGGGGACACCTGGATCATCGATTGCAATGCCACTCACCACATGACCTGTCGTCGTAGTCATTTTGTTGTTCTTGAGCCTGTTACATATGTTCGCTCCGTTTGCACAAGCTCGGTCAGTCACTACCGGTTCAGGGTGTTGGAGTTGTGTACTTTGATGGTCCATCTAGCCTTTTGTATCTCTCCAAGGTGCTTTTTGTGCCTGATCTAGAGCTCAGCCTGCTTTCTATTCGTGCCTTCACATCGATGGGACTCTCTGTGGAGCACACTATAGACTCTGCGACTATGACTGCTGTTGATACTCGTGCCATTGTTCCCTATGCCTATGTCGTGGATGATTTATGTCGCGTTCCTCGGACTTCTCCTTCCCCTCATTCTTTTCCCGTTCTACTTGTGTGTTTTTTACTAGTGTTCTCTCCGATGAGCACTAGCAATTGCTGCATCACTGCATGTGTCACGTGGACTCAGTTACTGTGTCTAAGATAATTTGGACACAATACGCACTCGGTCTTTCGAGAGGCCGTCCAAGACCGACTGTCTTTTTTTTGCTCAAGGTAAGATGCATCGTTGCACTTACCCAGACTCTCGCTCTCGAGCACTTCGCCCCCTCAAGATGGTCCATTAGGACCTTCTCGGTCCTCTCCCTATCGAGTCTTTGTTTGATCGGGGCCGATACGTCCTGATTCTGACCGACGACTTCACCTGGATGCGGTGGGTCTATAGCTTGCTCCAGAAGAGCGACGCCGCTCTCGCGGTTTGCCTCTGGCTAGTGATGGCTGAGTGTCAGTCTCGCCACACGCTGCACACGTTCTGCTTGGATCGTGGTGGCGAGTTCCTTGGTGGGATGGATTGTTTTTTTACAGAGCACGGTGTTTTTCACCAAGTCTATTCTCCTGCTACTCCTGAGCAGAACGGTGCCTTTGAGCGCTGGAACTGCACCATGGAGAATGTTGTTAGTGTTATGCGGTCCGAGTGCGGTTTGCCTGAGTCCTTCGTGTTAAAAGGATTCGCCTACATGATGTGGGTCTGGAACCGCCTCCCACATGGTCCCCGTCCGGACCACGCTACACTGTATGAGCTTTGGTTTGGCCGTCGTGCTTATCTTCGTCTCGCTCGTATCTGGGGATGCTTGGCTTGTGTATGGTACACCGAGGACCAGCAGGAGTCCAAGGTCTCTCCGCGGGGTCGCTTGTGTTCCTTTGTGGGAATCTCCCCACGGTCGAAGGCCTGGCGCTTTTGGGTCCCCGCTTATCATCGAATTGTTGAGTCTCACGACACACTCTTCTTTGAGTCTCCCACCTTCCGTGACCTGAACATCATCATGTTGATGGCCGTCACGCATGTTCTTACGTGTGAGGCTTCTTGAAGGATAGGGGAGTCTGTGCCTACAAGCATCTCTCGTCCGGCACATGTGTCCGTTCGATCCCCCTCCCCTTCTCGGTCTCCGACCCTTGATGACCCAACGATCATAGCTGTCGTTCCAGAGACCTCTCCTGGTTGGCTCGTTTCTACCCATGTTCCCTCGCACTCCACTAGCACAAATGATTATGTACCCATGCCCACCAGCACTCTTGCCCCTGTGCATGAGCCCGCCTCTACTCCTGCTCCTGCTGTCTCGCTCACACCCAACCTTGCGTCCCCTGCCACTTCACCAGCATCTCCTCACACTGTATCACCTACTCCTTTGCCTCAGTCATCACTAGCTGTATTCATGCCTGTCTCTGAGCCTGAGGTGAGCTCTACGAGCCTAGGATACTTGCGTGAGCCCGGTGGTCGTCTACGACCATTGGTCTTTGGAGTCCGAAGAGTGTCAGGTTCCGCACCTAGGCGCTCCACTCACAGTGTTACGGGGGGTGACCCCGACACGAAGGCCCTAGGATTTAGTGCCCGCACATGTCACACAAAGGTGCATCCAGTGTGCCTTGTCGGGTACGATCAGGTCACTCGCGAGTTTCGCATCACTTCTGATGCAGCAACTGATCTTGTGGTCATCAGGCCCAACGCTGAGGAGTGTGCACTTGCCCCTCAGAGCTCTCCCTCGATAGCGCCTTATCCGGGCACACTACAGGAGGCTCTCTCATCAAAGGACACAGACGCCTGGCGCGCTGCCTACGAGGATGAACTTTGTGTCATCTGAGAGCACGGATTTTACGAGCTAGAGGAAGTCTATTCAGGTCAAGTGGGTATTTCGTAAGAAAACGAACCCGGATGGCTCACTGGAGCGCCACAAGGCTCGCTTGGTCGTCAAGGAGTGTTCCCAGATCAAAGGAGTCCATTACACTGACACCATTACCCCTGTCGGTCCCATGACCTCAGCTCGCGCTCTGTTCGGTGTGCTAACTCAGCATGACTGGGAACCACACTAGATGGATGTGAACAATGCATTCCTCCATGGCTCTCTGGATGAGGAGATCTACGTGATCGAGCCACCAGGCTTCGAGGATGGTGACAAGGTCTGGCGCTTGTGCAAATCCTTGTACGGCCTCAAGCAATCCCCTCAGTGTTGGAACCAGGAGATCAGAGACACCCTGACTCACGCGGGATATGTACAGATCGACGCAGATCTCCCTCTTTTTATCCGACAGTCACGTGAGCGGTTCACCGCCATCCTCGTCTATGTGGACGACCTCCTGATCGCGTCTCCCTCTATGGAGGCCGTGAAGGAGGCCAAGGCGGTCCTCTAGACTGCCAACAGGATGAAGGACCACGGTCCTACAATGGTGTTTCTTGGCATGGAGATCGTGCGAGACCGTAGACGTCGGACACTCCTACTGCATCAAGCCCGATACGCATGTATTGTGGGGGAGTGTTCAGTGATCTCCTTGGCGTAGTGCCCACAGCCTCCACTCCTCTCACACCTGATGGCAGGATTCCCTAAAGGTGGATGACCCTACACAACTGGGGGAGACAGTGGACGTGACCTTGTACCTCCGTCTTATCGGATCTCTGATTTACCTAACCAATACTACACGCCCCTGACATCGCCTTTGCCGTCGACCTCCTTGCACAGTTTTCGCAGGCTCCACAAGCTAGAGCCCTTCATACGGCTGTACGAGTGGTGCGATACGTGGTCTCCACATAGTGCCTCGGACTCTACTTTCCCTGACAGTGTTCGGTGGTTCTTGACTACTTTTCTGATAGCAACTGTGCCTGGAGTCCAGACGGACGCAGTCGCACCGGCTACGTGTTCTTGCTCGGTGGTACCCCTGTGTCCTGGCCCAGCGGGAAGCAGGGCTGCATTTCACGTAGCTCGTCGGAGGCAGAGTGCGTTGCTCTGGGTGCAAGGGTCGTTGAGACAGTCTGGCTACAACGCCTCTTCCTTGAGTTGGGTCAGTGAGTGTCCACCATTGTGCTTCGCTGCGACAACCATACCGCTCTTGCCATAACTGGAGTTTTCATGCTTGCACGAAGCACATTGTAATTGAGCACCATTTTGTGCGTGATCTGGTGGAGCGACACGTGATCTTCGTCATATGGGTCGGCAGTGATATGCAACGTGCTCATTTCCTGACGAAGGCACTGGCTCGCGGAAAGTTTGTGGTGGCCATTCGTTTCGTCGGACTTTGCCCCTTACTTGAGAGGTCGAGTGTGGGGTGTCCTTGTTTTCCGTCTGTCTTTGCACTTGTTACACTCGTACCAGTTCTGCACGAGTATGGACATGCGTACCATCGGGTCATGGGGGGGTGTTGTGATTTGTGACGTTCCCGTTGAGCTGTACAGTTTACTGAGACCACTCAACCGTGTCCATGCCCGTGCAGATCCTTGATGCGGACCCAGGAGGCAACGACGCGTTGAAAGGTGCTGGACCACCCAGTTGGAGCTGATCGACGACTTCCCCAGCGACCTGGATGCTATCTTCTGTTGGTTTTTGCACGTCTCTCATTGTGCTCTGTTGTGTCCTCCCGGCTTGTGTACATCGGCGTGCAGATGACTGACGGCGAGACGCGACGCTGATGGAGTGTCGTCCGGTGGAGCCGACGCACGCTGAGGTCTTCTCGCAGTTCGCTGGAGCCTCCTCTCTCAGGCGACGCGCTTAGCTCCATCGGCAGGCCTCCTCGGCGGTCGTGCTGCCGACGGTCATTGACACCGCATTTGCTGCTTGCATGCGTCCAACGCGTCCCATTGCGTCTGCGTCGTCATGCACTGCCTAGGGTCCCAGTTGCATGTTGCATGGCCCTGTTTGGCAGCATAAACCGTTGTGGGCACTATCTGGGTTTAGGCTGCCATAACTCCTCGCTACTATTTTCTAGCAGATTCTGACCGCACGGCTGCGTTCGCAGTGGCGGTATTATGGTATGGTCCAGTTTTCAGGCAAAACGGACGACGCCCGGGTTTTGGGCTGTCGGCTGCCTGGCAGGCCTCACCGAGTAAACCTGCCAGCCTGAACTGAGCTATTTTCTGATTGGCTGTTGAACTGAGTAACAAGCTCTACAGAGCTGGGGGGGGCCTAGAACTTGGAGGGGTCTCCCATTGTTGTTCATTCTTCATTCCTAATCAGTCACTTACAGTTTTCAGCTGCTTTCTGGCGCGAACACTGGCGCGCGCATTTCTGAGTAACAAACCCAGAGCTTCCAGACTTAGACTCTAGAGCAGCAGACTGAAGGGGCAGCTGACTTAAGCAACGAGCGTGGAAGCCCGCACGCAGCATCAACAACGCTGCTGCCCCAACCTGCTGCCTAGGCTATTCCATTTTGGTATCAGAGCCAGAGCGTAGCAGCAGCAGCAAAAGATTGACGAACAGGTGCCAGACAACGCCGGCGGACCCCCATACGCGCCAGTGCAAGGGAAATGCTGCCGGATATTTTCCGGCAGCATTGAACCGCCTGGTGGCGGCGTCAGATTTTTTCCCACGGCCACTGGGCCAGGGGAAATGCTGCCGAAATTTTTTCGGCAGCACTGACCCCCACGCGTGACGCGAGGAGGTGAGCGGCAGGCGGTGTCTGACGTCTGCGGGCGACGACGCAAGCGGCGAACGTCACCCAGGTGCAGTGATTGGCACCGCCAGCAGTAGCAGGCGGCAGCAGCAGCTCGCAACGGCATGCAGCAGCAGCAGCTCGCGACAGCAGCAACAGCAGCTTGCGGCAGCGGCAGTAGCAGCGCGTAGCAGTGGCAGCAGCGTGCAGCAGCAGCAGCTGCGCGCAGCAGCAGCTCGCAGCAGCAGCCCGCAGCAGCAGCCCGCAGCGGCAGCAGGCAGCAGCGGCAGCGGCAGCGGCAGCCGGCAGCCGGCAGCAGCGGCAGCGGCAGCAGGCAACAGCCGCAGCACGCAACAGCTGCAGCAGTGTGCAGCAGCAGCAGCGAGCTGCAGCAGCTGCTGTAGCGAGCCGCAGCAGCAGCCAGCAGCAGCAGCTGCCAGCCGCGGCTGCTGCTGCTCGCTGCTCGCAGCGAGCGAGCAGCGAGCAGCAGCTCGCTGCTGCCAGCGAGCAGCAGCTCACTGCTGCCAGGCGAGCAGTAGCCCGTTGCTCGCTGCAGACAGCGGGCTGCTGCCCGCTGACAAAGAGAAAAGAAGAAGAAAAAAAAAGGGCAACAGAAAAAATCCCCCACCCCCGCATCTCGCTGCAGCAACCCGCCGCAGCAGCGAGCAGCTGCTGCAGCACGCAGCAGCCGCAACAGCGGGCGGCAGCAGCAGCACGCGGCTGCAGCAGTGCACAGCCGCAGCGGCGAGCTGCAGCAGCCGCGGCAGCCCCAGCAGCTCGTAGCAACAGCAGCTGCGGTTGCAACTGCAGCAGCCACAGCAGCAGTAGCAGCAAGCAAGTAGTAGCAGCAACAGCAGCAGCAGTAGCAGCAGCAGCAGCAAGCAAGCAGCAGCAGCAGCAGCAGCAGCGGCAGCAACTGCAGCAGCGGCAGCAACCGCAGCAGCAGCAACAGCAGCAGCAGCAGCGGCAGCGGCTGCAGTGGCATCAGGAGCAACAACAATAGCAGCGGCCCCAACGTCCGCCGCTGCTGATGTCAGTACTCCTCTGCTGACGTCACTGCTGACGTCACTGCTGACGTCATCAACAAAAAAAAAGAGAAAGGATAGAAAACAAGGGACACTGAGTAATGGAAGGGAGTCCTGATGAGGGGTCCTCCTCTGGTGGGGGGACCCCTACCCCTCCCTTCTTGCAGCGACTGCTGCAGCAACAGCAGCAGCACCCGCCGCCGCTTCAGCAGCAGCAGCCGCCGCCGCTGCAGCAGCAGCAGCAGCCGCCACCACAGCAGGAACAGCAGCAGCCGCCGCCACTGCAGCAGCAGCAGCAACTGCCACCGCCGCTGCAGCAGCAGCAGCAGCAGCCACCGCCACTACAGCAGCAGCAGCCACCGCCCCTGCAGCAGTAACAGCAGCCACCGCCGCTGCAGCAGTAGCAGCCACCGCCGCTACAGCAGCAGCAGCAGCATCCCCCACCGCTGCAGCAACAATAGCCGCCGCCCCTGCAGCAGCAGCAACAGACAATGCCGCTGCAGTAGCAGACACCGCCGCTTCGGCAGCAGCAGCAGCCGCCGCCCTCGCAGCAGCAGCAGCAACAGCAGCAGCAGCAGCCCACTGGCAACGTTGGCGGCCACCCTGATCCTCTCGCTGCTCTTCAGCAACAGCTTGCCGCCTTGACGCAGCAGCTTGCAGTGCTACAGCCGGTCGCTTCCCACAGCGCCACCAGTGTGCCGCTGTCCTTCATCCCCCCAGGGCATGCTAGCCCCGCTGTGTCTGCTGCCACGGACTACCTGGCACAACAGCAGACTCAGCGCCAACGGCAGACAGTGACCTCCGTCCTTGGCCCCACTTTCGGTGCCGGCCGCAGGCAAAAGGACTTTGAGACACCTCCGCCGCCGCTTCAGAGCGGCGAGCAGTTCCGGAGCTTGGAGCTCAGCTTCCGGATCTGGGCGCAGGGTGAAGGTCTGTGGGCCTACTACACCCTGCCTTACGACTCCACCCAGGCCGATCAGCTGTATGACGCTGGTCGCGCCGTCCGCGCCCTTGTCCCAGTCGCGCCCCCCGCTTCTCGCCTTGCCCTGGAGCCCTTCCTCGGCGACTTCACCACTGGCGCCATCCCTGACCCTGCAGCTGCATGGCACGTCCTCACCAGGCCCCATCGCCTGTCCAGCGACGCTGAGATCAGCCGTCTGCTTTGGGAGTTCAACTCCCTGCACATGGGGGAGACCGAGACAGTCACCGCCTACTGGCAGCGGGCGGAGGACATCCTTNTCCGCGCTCCTCACCATCAAGCGCGGCGCCACCAGTGCGTACGCGGACGTCTTCGTCCACTATCCCCAGGACGTCCTCTCCACCATGGCGGCCCAGGGCACTCTCATGCCCTGGGCATACGAGCTCTTCCTCCGCATTGAGGGAGCTCACCAGGAGTCTCAGCTCCATCGCACGGAGGCACTTGCTTCCCCTGCTGTCGCCTCCCCTGCCGTTGCCTCCGTGGCTGTCTCCTCCCCCGCCACAGCTACCTCGTCGCCTTCGGGGAAGAAGAAGAAGAACCGCAACAAGAAAGGCAAGGGTCCGCCGCAGCAGCAGCAGCAGCAGTCGTCGACCGGGTCCAGCAGTGGTGGCTCGGTGTGCCACAACTGTGGTAAGCCCCGGCACGGGTGGTACACGTGCCCCCTCCCGACGGACAAGGCGCGCGTCATCGCCACTATGCGCCGTCAGCGGGAACGCCGCCTCGCCTCTGCCGCCGTCGCTGCTGCTGGTCCCGACACTCCGACTTCGTCCAGCAGCTCTGCCACTTCGGCATCTCCGGCTGTCCCGCCGACAACCGCACCGTAGCAGCACTACCCGCAACAGTACTACCCTCAGCCGTCGGCGCCTCCGCTTCATTCGCCGGCTCCGCCCTCCTACTACCCTGGTTCCGGCGTCGTCACTCCTCACTCCGTCTACACTCCTGGGCCGTCCTCCCGTGAGCGTCAACTGGAGCAGTTCATCGCGCTCCAGCTTGGCCTGCCTCGCCCTCCTCCCCAGGGAAGTGCGAGTTGCGTCACATCCTGCCCCCCGGATCCTCCCTGCATGACTGAGACTGAGCTGCGGTCGTGTCCTCTTTCTTCGTCTATCTCGTCGTCTCCCGTGGTCTCCTCCACCCCACTTCTTGACGACATCGCATGGCTTGATGATTGGCAGTCTCGCTTCGCGCCCCCTTCTACCGCGTCCGCGTCCCTCGCTTGCTGCCACGTGACCGTGAGTGATCTGGCGACCCCTGTCCAGGATCCTGCTGAGACCTGGATCATCGACTCCGGGGCCACGCACCACATGACGGCCTCTCGCAAGGCCTTCAGTATGCTCGGTCCTGTCGGCGATGTCTCCGGTGTCCGGACAGGCTCCGGACAGGTGTTACCTGTCCGTGGTGTTGGCGTCGTTCGTTTCCGTGGTCCGGCCGGTGACGTCTTCCTGACCGATGTTCTCTTTGTCCCTGGTCTTGAGCTGAGCCTCCTGTCCGTGACTGCCCTTGACCGCATGAGCATGGATGTTGTGCACTCGCGTGGTGTCGGCACTGTGTCGTTGCATCTGTCTGGTCTCGTCATCCTGCACGCCACCGGTCGTGGCAACTTGTGGCACGTTCCCCGCCTCTCCTCTTCACCTCCCGTCTCCTCCCCGTCGGCAGCCACAGGTCATGTGTTTGTCACCAGCACGCTGTCTCCACAGCACACCCGCCTCTTGCACCGCTGCCTTTGCCACGTCCACTCGGCCGCTGTAGAGAGCATGCTTCGCACCCAGCCGGCCAAGGGCCTTGACCCGGAAACTTTTCCTCTCCCGTGCCCCACTGAGTGCATTGACTGCGCTCAGGGGAAGATGCACCGGTCCACCTACCCCTTGTCTTCCTCCCGCGCGTCCGCCCCTCTTGACCTTGTCCACTCGGATGTCATGGGCCCTCTCCCCACTGAGTTTGTCGGTGAGCACGGCCGCTACGTCCTCACTCTTACGGATGACTACTCTCGCTACCGCTGGGTCTTCTGCCTCCGGCAGAAAAGCGATGTCGCCCGAACCATTCAGGACTGGCTTGTCCTCGCGGAGCGCGAGTGTGGCCGCCCCCTCCGCCGCTTTTGCTCCGATCACGGTGGCGATTACCTGGGTGAGGCCACGACCTTTCTCGCCTCCCGCGGGATCCACCATGAGACGTCCGCGCCCTACACACCCGCCCAGAACGGCGTCTCCGAACGGTGGAACCGTACCATGGCCGACGCCGTTCGCACCATGCGATTCGAGTCTGGTCTCTCTGACGGCTTCTATTTTGAAGCCATGGCCTCCATGACCTGGGTCTGGAACCGGGTTCCCCACGGTCCCCTTCCCCGCCAGTCCACGCCCTACCAGCACTGGTGCGGTCGGCGCGCTGACCTGCGCCCCGCTCGCGTCTGGGGTTGCGTCGCCGTTGTGTGGCTGCCCGCCCCGCAGCAGGGCGGCAAGCTCGCCCCCCGCGGACGTCCCTGCACCTTCCTTGGGGTGTCTCGTCAGTCCAAGGCCTGGCGCTTCTGGGACCCGTCCCGACATTGCATCGTCGAGTCCCGCGATGCCCTCTTCTTCGAGGACCTGTTTCCCCCCGACCTCATCCGGTCCGGCTCGTCCGTGTCCCTCCCGTCGCGTGGGGGAGTGGTGAGTCCGTCCTCCGTCCTGTCGCTTCCGGGTGACACATCAGCCCGTCCCTCTGAGCCGGTAGCCCCTGTCGCGTCCACTGGCCCCCCCAGGCCAACGATCCCAGTCGCGTCCACTAGCCCTTCAGGGCCAGCAGCACCTGTCGCGTCCGCTGTCCCGTCCGGGCCAGCAACACCTGTCGTGTCCGCTGTTCCCTCCGGGCCAGCAGCACCTGTCGCGTCCGCTGTTCCCTCCGGGCCAGTAGCACCTGTCGTGTCAGCTGGCCCTTCCGAGCCGACAGCCCCTGCCACGTCCGCTGGCCCCTCCGGGCCAGCAGCGCCTGTCGCATCTACTGGCCCTTCTGAGTCTGTAGCTCTTGTCGCGTCTGCTGGCCCCTCCGGACCAGCAGCCTCAGTCGCGTCCCCTTGTCCCTCCGGGCCGACAGTCCCTGTCACGTCCGCTGGCCCCTCCGAGCCAGCAGCACCTGTCGCGTCTACTGGCTCCTCTGGGCCGATTGACTCCCCCGGACCAGCAGCGCCTGCCACTTCCACTGGCTCCTC
>SZWC01003412.1:175864-197486 GCA_023375785.1 Penium margaritaceum
TCTCTCTCTCTCTCTCTCTCTCTCTCTCTCTCTCTCTCTCTCTCTCTCTCTCTCTCTCTCTCTCTCTCTCTCTCTCTCTCTCTCTCTCTCTCTCTCTCTCTCTCTCTCCATCTCTCTCCCCTTCACACACACAATTTCTTTATCACCGCCTTTGCTACATCCACACTGCTCCGGTTGACCGCTTGCTATGTAGACAGTCGGTGACTGGTCTGCATGCTTTGACGTTCCTTGCCCCGTGTTCTGCTGATTGTCTCAACTATGCTTGGGTAAAATAAAACTCTCACCCTTCTCCACCTCCGGCTCTCAAGCATCTCTGCCTCTTGAACTTCCGCATGCAGATGTCATGGACCCTCAGTTCATTATGTCCCGGCCTCTCCTCAATGTCTACGAAATGTTTGATGGGGTGATTTATCTTGAACCTATTTGAGAGCGCTTGACCCAGTTAAAGGGCCCAAACAATTGGAACCGTGACTCGGATGCATGCAATTGTATAGGCTGGATCTTCCGTAAAGGCGGCACAACTATCTCATGGAAGCATGACAAGCAGGGTTGTGCAGCCCACAGCTCAAGCAATACAAAGTACATTGCACTTTGGTCAGGTATGTGTGGCCTTGTCTGGTTGTTTTGCATGGTACAACAGCTTTGTGTCCCCATTCATTGTATCACCATGCACTACGACAATTACAACACTAAGGAAATTGCTGAAAATGATGGCATGTACCACTCACGCACAATGCATAGCAATGTAGAGCACCATTTTGTGCGTGAATGTATTACAACTCGTATTTTCAAGTTCGTTTGGGTTGACATAAGTTCACAGCATGCATATTTTCTCACCAAGGCTCTCAGTTTCAGCACGTTGAAATCGGACATCCATGCTATTGGTCTCTTGCATGCGCAGGATTCCTCTGGATGTGCTTCTTGCTGCTGAAGATGTTCACCTCTTGCATCTTTGCAATTTTTGTGTCTTTCCGTTGCTCTAGTCTTGCTCTATGCATCTCAGTTACGTGTGGGCTTCTACGTCCGGAGTTCATTGAGGGGTGTTGGTTTTTGTTGACATTGTGGCCAAGACGCTTAAAGGCCTCTTTACTTATTCACACACAAAATAATTTGTGCAGGAGAGTTTTGAACATCATGGCACCGAGTCACAGGTAGCTAGCTCTACATGAAGTCGGCACAGAGGTTTTGAGGCTTTGATGTGACTGACCATGAGTCATTGTTCTGAATGTGCAAGCTACTGGTTGGATAGTCACATGTTGTTGATTACTTAACGTAGATTCTCTCGAGCTCGTGACAAGGCATGCAGCCACAAACACTTCATGTGATGTTGTCATATCTTGCATGCACATGATGCTCTTTCCAAGGGTGTTGTGTTGGTCTAGTTTCCAGGTGCTCATCCAGTGGGGATCATGTTACCAGAATTCTCCGACAGCAGCCGCCCACCATAAATTTGGTGGGGTCTGGCTTGACCCCAAAGTGGCGGCAAGATTCACCTTGCATGCTATGTGCGGAGGAGCTCGCTCACTGGCTTCGCTTATCACCACACACATCGGCGAGTGGCAGTTTTCCTTTTGTGAATATTTCACTAAAACCCACTAGTTTTTCCTATAATGTCTCATGCTCCCTCACGCTGTCCCCCCTCACTCCCACTCCTTCCCTTGCTTAGCTTAAGCAACATTGAAATGTTTTTCTACACACACTACATTGTACACTGGGATCCATGCTCTTACCTACATAGGGCACTTGTGTGCTGACTTGACACGAACACAACAACACTGTGTGGCAGTGTGACGTTGAAAACGTGATCCCAGATCTAGCTTGACCTGATCCTATGGCTTTGTCCAAGCACGTGCTCTATTGGGTCCTCTAGCTCATCCTCCAACTACTTGCACTCACGCTCTGCTTTGCTCAATGTTCTAGTCAATGACGGCTCGCATACATGCTTTGGGGGAGGGGGGGGGAAGGGGGGGGGGTAGAAGATGAGAGAATGTGATCCAGTCCTGATTTGATGTCTGTTTTCATTCCACTGAAGTGGGTGCATAATTTTTTCTGGCAGGAAGAACAGATACCGTAGTGTCCCCTCCATTCAGCTAATATGAGTATTATCTTTTGACCATGCAAGCACATGTTTTATTTTTCTCTCATGGATGAATTAGCCTTAAAATTAACGAAGCCTTCATTCCCTACAAAAATCCTCAAATGAGGAGCGTGAAAGTAAATACACTCCAGAACTTGTTTTACAAGGAACACATTATGTTGGTGTGCCATTCACAGTGACCCTTGAACTTATCGCCAGTGCTTGCAATGATGCCCGACAGCTACTTTGAAAGCATCAGCTTCAAGTTGTAGTTGCGAGGTAACTTCCTAGGTGCGTTAGGTGAGACGGGGCGGGTGAGAGTCATGAAGCCATGGACGTGGCCAACACTTGCCTTAGAAAACTTGCACATCACATCGAGACAAAACGTGAGTGAGGGGAGCGAGCGAGGTAAGAACACACCGGTGAGCACACGCCCACACCGAGCATCATGCTCGGGTGGGCCAGTGCCGCCACCCGACCAGCACGGTGGCCCCCTAAGGATCAGTACCCGGGAAATAGGCAGCTCCCCCAACGTACTCAAGGCAAGAAAACATGGTGAAGGGCACAACAGTGAGAGTGTACGAGCCCAACCATCGACCGTATCACAGAGTCATAGGAAAAAGTCATGTTTCAGCCACATATGTGCCACAGGGCACTCCTGGGTCCAGCAGCAGCTTGAAGGCGTCAGAGGCTCCAGCCAGAGCGGGCTCTCCTGACGCTTCCCAAGGTAGGACCATTTTCACTTAATCTGTACATGTGTGTGCAAAGTGTGGGAGACAAGAGGGCATAGAGTTGTGAGTGGCCAACGAACTTCAACACACCCCCATGACCCGCAGGCAAGCAACCCACACACATGAGAGGACAACAAGAGGGGATCACGAGAGGTGATAGAGATGCACCATAGCCAATCAACCTGGATCATGCGGGCAGATGAGACCAACGGAGTGAACAACAATTTTGAAGACATTACAATGGAGAGCCTTAGTGAGAAAGTCAGCTTGCTGAGAACGTGTATCCACCCAAGCAACCTGGACGATACCAACAACAATGCACTCACGAACGAAATGGTGCTCAACATTGGTGTGCCTGGTGCGTGAATGATGCATGCCACTGTTTTCAGCAATGGCCTTTGTGCTTTGGTTATCATAGTGTAGAGTGATGCAGCGGATGGGAATACGGAAATTTTGCAGCAAGCGACACAGCCAGACAGCCTCACACGTGCCTGCACCAAGAGCAACATACTCAGCCTCAGTAGTGCTCCGAGCAACACACCCTTCGTTGCCACTTTTCCGGGAGAATGCAGTGCCACTGACGAGAGAGATGTATCCGGTTCGACTGTGGGCATCAGAATCATGCGCCCAGTCACTATCTGTGAAGCCGTCCACCACGACTGAGGGCTGCGCACGAAAGTATAGACCAACACGAGGGGTGGAGAGGGCGTAGCACACCACCTGCAATGTTGCCTCGAGATGACGTTCGCGGGGACACTGGGAGAAGTGTGACAATAAGTTCACAGTAAATGCCACATCAGCGTGCGTGGTCATGGAAAGGTACATCAAGGATCAAATGACACAGAGGTAATCAGTCACATCGACAGTCTCCCCCAGTTTGGACAGGTCCAGGGACTTCAATAGGGACTGCCCAGCGGGTGTCATAGGAGTGGACGCTGTGGGGACCGATGTGAGGAGCGGGGCGAAGCACTATCCCAGGCTGCGTACATATGCGGCCTGATGAACATGTAAGGTGTGATATCCACGGTCACGCTCCAACTCCATGCCCAGAAAGACACAAGTTGGACAAAGGTCCTTCATCTTGTATGCGGCCTGGAGCAAGTTCTTGGCCGCCGCAACATATACGGCGTCAGGAGAGGCAATGAGGAAATCGTCCACGTAGACAAGAATGGTAACAAGTGACTTGGTAAGGGCACTGAGGAACAATGCGGAATCCACAACGCTCCTTCTGTACCCCCCTTTTTCAAGGGTAGATGTGATCTTTTGGTTCCAACAACGTAGGGACTGTTTAAGGCCATAGAGGGCCTTACGCAAGCGCCATACCCGGTTTGTTCAATCTGAGAAGCCATGTGGCTACACCATGTAAATCTCCTCATGCAACTTGCCATGGAGAAAGGTATTGTTAACATCCATCTGCTCAAACTCCCAGTCATGTTGAGCTACCAAGCTCAAAAGAACCCTGGCTGTGGTGTAGCGACCAACTGGGGCAAAGGTCTCGTCGAAGTGAATACCGGGATCTGAGAGAATCCTTTTGTGGTGAGACGAGCCTTGTACCATTCAACAGTGTTGTTAGGATTCAGCTTGCGACGGTACACCCATTTGGCAGCAACTCCCTTGTGACCCAGTGGGAGATTAACAAGTTTGTACACACCATGCTCAGACAGTGCCTTGAGCTCTGCCTTCATGGCCTGCTCCCACAACAAGGAGTCAGAGGCCGTGTGGGCTGCCTGCACAGTCAGCGGTTTGGGAGAAAGAGGAGAGAGCCCAGCGGCAGCGAAGCACGAGGCAACCTACCCAGCTACAGAGGAGGACAGAGCTGAGTGGAAAACTTGCTCGATAAGAGAGTAGCCAAGCGCGGTGCTGGGGTGCATGACAGATGCCGCTGTAGACATGGCAGAGGTAGCAAGACCAAGGGCATGGAGACTAGGGTCACCAGAGACAACAGAGTGGGACTGAGATGGAAGTGCCCGGAGACGCCCACCACGGGTATAGGGTGAGACTGGTGGGATGGGCGGATCATGCACGGACGAAGAAGGAGCAACAAGACGTGGCTGCACAGACTGAGGTGGAGAGTCAACAGGACGAGACGGCTCTGACAGGACAGGAGGCGGGGCGGAGGTGGTGTCGGGTGTAGGGGCAGAGGATGAGGTAGCGGGTGAGGGAGCGAAGGGCTCAAGAGAGATAACGTCAAAAGAGTCAGGAGACTAATTGGGTGGAGGTGAGTCTAGAGGAGCGGTGGATGCCATGGGAGATGAAGACAGTAAGGGAGATGACTGTAGGAGGGGCTCAGCTCTTCCTAAGTGGAGACACAGGGTGTGGAGGAAAGCCTAGAGGGGAGCACAGTAGGCCTAGAGGACAGAGAACCACCCCCACCCCGAGAGGGCGGAGAGAGGGACCCACCAAAGTGGGGAGAGTCACGCTCAAACAAGTGTTCAAAGAAGAGTGTATCACGAGACTGAATGATACGACATCGGGAGGGATCCCAAAAGCGCCACGCTTTAGAGAACGGAGAGACACTCAGAAATACGCAGAGACGACCACGGGGAGACAGCTTACCCTCCCTTTAATCCGTGGGGACCCACACGAAGGCAAGACACCCCCACACGCGGGCAAGGCGGAGGTCTGCCCGCCGACCAGTCCAGCATTCGAAGGGAGTGACAGAATGGGGAAGGGGACCATGAGGGACATGATTCCAGACCCAGGTCATGTAGGACATGGCTTCAAAGGCATAGAGAGGAGATTGCTCGGAGGCAGATTGGAGGGAGCAAACACCATCAGCAAGGGTGCGGTTTCAGAATTCAGAGACGCCGTTCTGTTGTGAGGTGTAAGCGGCAGAGGATTCAAGCCGGACACCACGCGACTCAAGCAAGCGAGAGGTGGGGCCAAGAACTCAACACCACGGTTGTTGCGAAACACACGCAAGGACCATAGACAGGTCCGCTCAGCCTGTAGGAGCCAGGACTCCATGACATCCATGACGTCACTCTTGTGGCGAAGGGCAAAGACCCAACGATAGCGAGAGAAGTCATCTTTCAAGCACAGCACGTAGCGGCCGAGGCCGCCAAGGAAGTCGTGGGGCAACACACCCATGACGTCAGCATGGACAAGATCAAGAGGGTGCGAGGTAGTAGTGTCAGAGGTGGAGAAATGGTGGATGTGCAGGGCAGAGAAAACGTGACCGGGTCAAGGCCGTGGGCGGGCCGAAGGCAAAGGAGGCGCTAGATGGCGGCAGTGTGAATGTGGCAAAGGCAACGATGCAGGAGATCAGCATTCTTAGGGGACAAGGATGGAGAGACATCAACAAGTGCAGAGGCAGCGGAAGATGAGGGCAGCATGAGACGAACACGGAACAGGCGATCACTGCGCACACCACGAAGAACAACATGACCAAAAGAGCAGAGAGAGATAGAGGCAAGGCCACGGCTGGAGGAGAATTCCATGCCCTGGTCGTCAAGGGTGGTCACAAAGAGAAGACTGGCCTCAAGGTCAGGCACGTACAACATGTCTCGGAGATAGACAGTACCACCAGGACCAACAAATCGCACAACACCTACACCTTGGACAGGGAGAGGCTGGCCGGAGCCAGTGCGCACAGAACGAACGGACTCAACTGGTCTGAGGGACACAAAGAAGGAACGACAGGAGGTCATATGGTGCGTGGCCCCGGAGTCGATGATCCAGAGGCCAGGCAAGGCACAAGTGGATGGAAGGACAAGACATACAGCGATGGTCCCATGGGCAGAGAGGAAGGACGAACGACCGAGACGAGTGGGGAACGTATGAGACTGCCAATCTTCAATCCAGGCACGATCAGCACGCAAGTCCCCCTGGATACCACCAGAGGAAGCACCACGGAGAGTGACATCAGACTCACAGACAGACACATGGGACTGGCCACTCACACTCTCACCTCCCTGAGATCGAAGGTGGAGAAGCTCTACCAGCCGAAGCTCAAGAGTGTGCTCCTTGTCACGGAGATTAGAGGAGCACTCCGAGGAGCGGTCGGAGGAGCGGTCGGAGAAGTGTCCAACATCACGAACACAGTGGGGCACGGGGTAGTGAGAGGACTGGGGGCCATAGTAAGGAGGGCCAGATGGTGGAGGAATCCGGCCCCAAGGGCTGGGTGTAGGTGGTGTCGGTTGGAGCGGGGCAAGCGTGGCAAAGAGTGCGGAGGCAGAAGAAGAGGAGGAAGATGATGTCACCGTCACGGCAGCAACAGCGGAGGAGGCGGNAGGCACGATCAGCACGCAAGTCCCCCTGGATACCACCAGAGGAAGCACCACGGAGAGTGACATCAGACTCACAGACAGACACATGGGACTGGCCACTCACACTCTCACCTCCCTGAGATCGAAGGTGGAGAAGCTCTACCAGCCGAAGCTCAAGAGTGTGCTCCTTGTCACGGAGATTAGAGGAGCACTCCGAGGAGCGGTCGGAGGAGCGGTCGGAGAAGTGTCCAACATCACGAACACAGTGGGGCACGGGGTAGTGAGAGGACTGGGGGCCATAGTAAGGAGGGCCAGATGGTGGAGGAATCCGGCCCCAAGGGCTGGGTGTAGGTGGTGTCGGTTGGAGCGGGGCAAGCGTGGCAAAGAGTGCGGAGGCAGAAGAAGAGGAGGAAGATGATGTCACCGTCACGGCAGCAACAGCGGAGGAGGCGNGGGACTGGCCACTCACACTCTCACCTCCCTGAGATCGAAGGTGGAGAAGCTCTACCAGCCGAAGCTCAAGAGTGTGCTCCTTGTCACGGAGATTAGAGGAGCACTCCGAGGAGCGGTCGGAGGAGCGGTCGGAGAAGTGTCCAACATCACGAACACAGTGGGGCACGGGGTAGTGAGAGGACTGGGGGCCATAGTAAGGAGGGCCAGATGGTGGAGGAATCCGGCCCCAAGGGCTGGGTGTAGGTGGTGTCGGTTGGAGCGGGGCAAGCGTGGCAAAGAGTGCGGAGGCAGAAGAAGAGGAGGAAGATGATGTCACCGTCACGGCAGCAACAGCGGAGGAGGCGGTGACACTAGTGCGGGCCCAGTGGGCACGCATGGAGGATACAAGCCGCACATCGTCGCGGAGGCAAGACATTTGGGTCTAGAGTGGCCGGAGGCACCATAGTTCCAGCAGGTGACCTCAGCAACAACAGGGGCCGAGTTCTTGCCACCGCGACCACCCCCACGCCCCTTGCCCCACCGACCACCACCACGGATAGGACCACCACTCCGCCCACGAGAAGCACCCTGAATGGAGTGTGCTTCAGCTTGAGAAGAGGAGGAGGTGGAGGTCACTGAGGCAGAGGAGGAAGGAGAGGAAGTAGTGATAACAGCAAGCGCGGCACGATGCATGCGCTTGTTCTGCATCGCGTTCCACCAGTCGATGAGACGCGAGGCTGTGAAATCAAAGAGGGGGCCGATCCCGGGTGGAGAATCAGCAGGCACAGGTGCAGAGGCAAGGCGCTTGAGTTCTGCCTGAGAGACGTGGAGATACAAGTCAGACAGCGCAGGTATGAGGCCATCAACGATGAACAAGCAGGCTGAGAGAGGATCGGGGACGGCCCTGCCAAGGTCTCGCAGCAAGCGTAGACTACGAGCCCAATACACATATGTCGTTTCATCCATCCGCATCTACAAGGTGTTGAACTGGACAGTGAGGGCACTCTGGGTAGCATGCCCAATCACTGTTTTGCGGCGGCGGATGAGAGCATAGGCACCGACGGGATCAGTAGGGGTGCCGCGAGAAGGGTCTACGTTGTACATGCCAATGTCATCATGGAGATTTTTGGGTCCTGCGTTGATGAGGGCCCGTACAACGTGAGCAGCCTCCGCAGGCTGTGGTACGAACGGCAGCTTGGCAGGGGAGGAATACTCCCAAAACAGCTCTCACCCTGGGCCCACGCACTGAAGCGCGTTTCCCAGGATGTGAAGGTGAGTTTGGATGTAAATTGTGGTGGTGGCATCTCGAAGTCTTTCTGCCGAGCTGGGAGAAGAGCACGGGCAAGGGTTGCTGCGGAGAAAGAAGGGGGAAAGGAGTTGGCAACACCACCAGTGGGAGGAGCCGACGAATCTGCCGAGCCTAAATCTGTAGTAGGAACAACTGCAGCAAAGCCTGGCATGGTGCGGAGACGCTCAATGACTAATGTAGCCACTGTGGCCGCTAGTTCATGCTGTGCTTCCCGTCCCTGATGGAGCTCATCCTGAGCTCTGCGCCGCTCTGCCTGCGCCTCACTGAGAGCGGCCTGGAGGGCCTCTATAGTCTCCTCTGGCCCAGGCATGATGAGAGGATGAATAACCCAAAATGCAAGTGGACTGACAGGGTGTGTAGAGTGTGAGAGAATGCAATGAGACAATGTGGGATGCAATGCAGTGCTCACCGAGCTAGTGGCGGGGAAGCAGAGTGGAGCGGCAGGACAACAGTTGCGGTAGAAGAGAACAAGACCGCCACCCATCCTGCGACTGCCACGGTGAGGCATAGAAGCCCAGTGACGGTAGCTCCGGCGACCGCTGCTGAGGCTGATACCACCAGAATGCCGGTGGTGATGTGTGGTGTGACGTCACAAGGAGCACCGGTGGACGTCAGCACTGCGGCGGCGGTGGATGCCCGGATGGATCCAATAGCGTTGGAAGTGGCGTCTGCTGTAGTGGAGGCTGTTGTGGCAACAGAGGCTGCTACTGTCATGATCTATGTGGCAATGTTTACGGCAGCAGCTACAAACAAAGTGAGAGAAGTTGCAGTGCATGCGTATGCCTCAGTTGCACGGCCAACGGTCGTCTGTGTAGGAGCACGACAGGCCCTAGTCGTAGTTGCGAAGGTAGCCGCAGCCCCAGCAGCTATGTCAAGAACAGAGCCATCTAACCCTATGGAGTCAGTGTGGACAAGGAGAACGAGGATCATACAAGGCACCTCTGGTGCCTTCGATGCCTCGATGGATCCTACTGATGTAGGAGGCGGGGTAGGAGTAGGAGCAGCTGTAGGTTCACTCGACTGAGAGCTGTGAGGAGGTTGTATTCTTGGTGATAGTGGTGGTGACGATGGAAGATCTTCCGGGGTATAGACCTGGTGATCTATCTCCTCCCGCTCGCGTTCAGCTGCTGCGTCAACGTCCTCTTGCCAGTAGGAATGATCCAGCATGCACATCCACAGAGGGGTGTCGTCATCATCAGCGAGCGTGAAAGGAGATTAGGGGCTGCTGGTGCAGTTGAGAGAGACACACTGAGAGCACCACACTTAGATTCGGGGCTCAGCTGCGTGAGCGCACTGTGACGCAAGGGAGAGGAGCTGCATGAGGTGTGGGGGCAGAGAGTGCTACTGTGAGAGGTACGTGGAACAGTGCAAGGTGAAGGATGGTGAAGAACAAAGTGCACAGTGAGGTCCTTAACCAAGCAAACCGTACCTCCGCCCTGTAAGAAGGGCAGAGCCGAGAATCGGTGGAGAAGACGTTATCGTTGTGGCTGCCGTGGAGATGGAGCTGTCAAAGAGATGAGGCGACTGGAGCACCGGCGACGTCAGCTACTGCTGCGGTCAGCGGTTGCGGCAAGACCACTGCGTTTCAGAGAGTGCGTAGTGTGCACTGGCCTCAGAGTCATGACAGGGACGCGCATCACTCGCCAGTTGACCAAAAATGGAGCACGCGAGATGAGGCTGAGCGCATCTAGCATCGGAGCCTTGAAAGAGCCGGGGGAGAGCGAGATGGTGCAGCGGGCAGAGGTGACGTGGGCCGGGCTAGAACTGCGTGTGCGAGATGGTGCAGGGGTGGCAAGAGTGCCACACGAAGATGGAAGAATGGGACGCGTCAAAGATACCGCGGATCCGACAAGATGCTGCAGCATGTGGAGTACCGCCCAGTTGGCCGAGAGATCCTCAGTGCGTGACGCACGGGTCCAGGATGTATGTGTCACAGGGGGTCATCCCTGCTTGCTTTGATACCAATAGTTGTTAGGTGACTTCCTAGGTGCGTTAGGTGAGACGGGGCGGGTGAGAGTCACGAAGCGCAAGACACGCCATGGACGAGGCCAACACTTGCCTTAGAAAACTTGCACGTCACATCGAGACAAAATGTGAGTGAGGGGAGCGAGCGAGGTAAGAACACACCGGTGAGCACGCGCCCACACCGAGCATCACACTCGGGTGGGCCAGTGCCGCCACCCGGGATTCGAGCCCGACCACTTGGAATATTCCGAGTGCGGCTACTCACCAGTGCTCGGCCAAGACCAGCACGGTGGCCCCCTAAGGATCAGCACACAGGAAATAGGTGTTGAAGTTCGTTGGCCACTCACATCTCTATGTCCTCTTGTCTTCTCCTCCATGCACACACATGTACAGATTGATTGACATGGCATCACCCGGGAAGACGTCAAGAAAGCCTACCATGAGTGGCGTCTCTGGCGACTTGACCTGAATGCTACACCCAGGAGTGCCCTCTGGCACATGCATGGCCATGTGGGAAATGCTAGGGCCCGTACATTCTTACTGTCGTGCCCTGCATCATGTTGCTTGCCTTGAGTGTTCTCTGGGGGAGCTGCATTTCCCAGGTGCTGATCCTTAGAGGGCCACCATGCCAGGTTCACCTGAGCGTTGGTGATTAGCCGCCGTTCGGTTTTATGCCGAGCGGTCGGGCTCGACCCCCGGGTGGCGGTGTCTGCTCGCGCGGGTGTGTTGCCCGTCGCGAGAGCATGCTCACCGGTTGTTGAGTCTCGCACTCTCACACTGACTCACTTGTCTTGGTTTTTTCCCAAGCTATGAAGGCAAGCGTTTCTTGCATCCGTGGCATACAGTGTGCTCCCTATGCATTACTTCTTGCTCACACACGTGTACCCTAGGATGTTACCAGGTAACTACTGGTATCAGAGTGAGTGAGGATGCTTTCCCACCGCTCATCGATCCTGGTCCTTAGTCTCAGTTCGACACACACACCCACGGTCCTTTTTCGCCCACTCAACACCACCTCGACAACGTCTCTTCGCTGCGTGCCACTCTTCGACACTGAACAGCAACACTGTGAAGTAATACGGTGCTCACTCGAGCTTCTCCTACAGCAGCTCCATGGCACCATCGTCCACACCCGCGGACGACACCTTATGAGCTATCCCCTCTTCACTCACTCGGCTACTCTCTGGCAGTCCGGAGAACCCTGGGCCACTCTTCGCCGCCCTCGACTGCTCGCAACTACTCTCAACTTCCCTCTTGGCTTCTCTTTGCACATGGCAGCTCTCTCGGCTGCCATCGGTTGACCTTGGCTTCACTCAGCTACTCTAGGCCCTCGACTGTCCCTTTCCGCAGCTCTCTGCACGATGCTACTCTCTTAACGGTTCTCGGCTGTTCGCGGCTTTTCTCCTCTCTCAACTACTCTCAGCTGTCCTTGGTCTAACCTGCTCCCCACAGCTTCTACCCACTGTCCTCAGGAGCAACCGCACACCCAGGTCTCCTTGCAGCCATCCCAAAAAATCACGCTGGATTTGCCACCTCTTGACGGGCCTCCAGATGAGGAGCTTGACTCTCCTCGAACGGTTGTGTGCTACGTCAACCACGAGTGGGAGGACCCTCTTCTCTTCAACCCTCCTTTGTCCCCTAACAACGACACACCCCTTTGGTACCGCATTGCTTGATCCCTCCTATTGGCGCGAGGAGCTGGCTGAAGTGGACGAAGGGGAAGCGGCTGCACAAGAGGAGGAAATCAACCGACAGGTGTACACGGCTGAAAGCCTGCCTCCGTCACCGCCCCGTCCCTCAACCATGCAACCACCTACTGCTCTACAGTCAGCCAACACCACGTCAGCTCCGTCTCCTGCCCAAACTCCATTTGTTGAGCCGTCTCCGACTCCTGAGGTCTCTTGTGTGATTCCTGTTCTCTCACCCCACACCGACTCCATTGGGCTGGCGGGCGCCATTCTAGACGCAGCTGCATGAGCCGTAGCAACCTTTGCCGCAACTGCTCGCGCGTGCATGACTCCCACCCAGACCGCAGTGGGCCGTGCAGCCGAAGCCTACGCGCACACAGCAGCTTCTCTCACGCTGCTTGCTGCCGCAACTGCCAAAATTACCACACAGGTCACTGCAGCCGCGGCCTCTATTGCCACTGCCGCATCGTCTGCCACCGATTCCACTATAGCTGCCGTCGGCTCCATCCGTGCCTCTACTACATCTGCAGTCCTGACCTCCACCGGTGCTCCGTGGGAGCTGACACCACACGTCACCACATGGACCCTGATTGCATCAGCATCAGCAGTAGTGGCTGGGGCCATCGTCACTGGCCTCCTCTGCCTCACCGTGGCAGTTGTAGGATGGGTCGCGGTTCTCTTCTCCTCAACTGCAGCAGTGGTGGCCCCTCTATTCGCCCTGCTGCCCCGCCACTCAATTGGTGAGCATTCTCTACACTCTCCACCCTGCACTGCACGTTCCCGCGTCACTTGCCTCTCCCGGCCTGCTCACTCTCACCATGCCAGGACCTGAGGAAATAATAGAGGCTCTTCAAGCCGCCCTTAGTGAGGCACAAGCGGCATGACGCAAAGCTGAGAATGAACTGCATCAGAACAGGGAGGTACAACATGAGTTAGCCACCACAGTAGTGACCCTATTCATAGAACGCCTACGGACTGTACCTGCCCTTGCTACTGTCCTTCTTGCTAATGACACTGCATCTACTGACTCGTCTGTACCTCCCAGTGGTGGTGTCACCAACTCCTCTTCGCCCGCTCTCTAAGCAGCTGCTTTAGCTCGCGTACTACTACCCGCACGGAAGAAGGACTTCAAAACTCCACCATCTTAGTTCACATCCAAACTCATCTTCACCTCTTGGGAAACACGCTCTAGTGCGTGGGCCCAAGGGGAACTGCTGTGGGAGTACTACTCCTCCCCAAAGGCACCGTTTATTCCACAACCAGCTGAGGCGGCTCGTGCAGTCCGCGCCCTCATCACTGCTGGACCCGAGAGCCTTCTTGATGACATAGGTACGTACACTACAGACCCAATCCGAGGCACACTTGCTGACCCCATCGGCGCATACTCTCGCATTTATCATCATAAGACAGTCACTGGGCATGCAGTCCAGAGTGCTCTTACTGTGCAGTTTAACACCCTCCAGATGCGGGCTGATGAGACTGCCGACGAGTACTGGGCGAGGAGTCTGCGTCTGTTGCGCGACTTGGGCAACGCCGCTCATGGGCCTCTGTCCGCCTGCTTCTCCATTGTTGCCGGGTTGATTCCTGAGCTCTCGGATCTTTACTTGCACGTCTCCCACGCAGAGCTTGAGCGCCTCGCCTCCGCACCACTCCTTGCGGACACACCCCAGGGATTGGACCTCTCTATGACTTCACTTCCTCATGCCTTACTGATTGGTGGAACAACCTGTAAAACAAGCGGATGCATCGTGCTGCGCTCGCTATAGTGACCACCTCCTCGTCCTCTTCTGCAGCAGCCACTACCTCATCCTCGGCCTCCGCTTCCCTTGCCGCGGCTCACTTCATGCAGGCGTCTTCTCGCGGTGGCGGTGGTGCCTCGAACCGTGGTAGTGGCCATGGTGGTGGGAAAGGGCGTGGGGGTGGCCGGGATGGTAAGTCCCCCTCCGGCTCCACCACCAGCATAGATGTTACCCGTTGGAACTGCGGCACTACCGGGCACTCTGCGCCCAAGTGTCCGGCCCCACGTGATGATGCTCGTCTGGCCTCCTCTATGCGTGCCCATTGGACACGCACCGGGGTCACCTCCTCGCCGGTAGTTGCGGCAGTAACAGGTGCCTCTCCTTCTTCTTCCTCTTTAGCCTCCGCCCTCGCCACCACATCTGCCCCTCTTCTTCAGCCATCTCCTTCACCTCCTAGCCCTTGGGGTTGGATTCCACCCCCCGGCGGTCCTCCCTACTATGGCCCTCCATCTCACACTACCATCCACCCTCCAGGATGTGTGACGGTTGCCACCTGTCAGACCGCTCCTCCAACCATTCCTCTGACCGCTCCTCTGACCGCCATGACAAGGAGCGGGTCCTTGAACGGCGCCTCGTTGAACTTCTTAACCTTCGTTCACAGGGAGGTAAGAGTGTGAGTGGCCAGTGTCGTGTATCTGTCTATGAGTCTGACACCACTCTCCGGGGTGCAGCGTCTGGTGGCGTGCAAGGGGACCTGCTTGATGCTTGTGACTGGATTGAAGATTGGCATTCTCACACGTTCCCCACTCGTCTCGGTGTCTCCTCTTCCCTGTCTCTTCGTGCCACTGTCGCCGTCTGTCTCGTTCTTCCTACCACTCGTGCCACCCCTGGCCTCTGGATCATTGATTTTGGGACCATCCATCACATGACCTCATCCCACTCCTCTTTTGTCTCCCTCGGACCCATTGGCTCTGTTCGCTCTGTCCGCACTGGCTCTGGCTAGCTTCTTCCCGTTCATGGCGTTGGTGTCGTTCGGTTCGATGGTCCTGGTGGCACAGTCTATCTTCCTGACGTGCTGTACATTCCTGACCTTGAGGTCAGCCTGCTCTTTGTGACCACCCTTGACGATCATGGCATGGACTTTTCATCCAGCCACGGCCTTGCCTCAATCTCCCTCTACTCATATGGCCGTGTTGTTCTACGTGGAGTACACTATGATCGCCTGTTTCACGTGCCGCTTTCCCTTCCAACCTCCTCCACTGCCTCTGCTCTTGTTCATGTGGCCCCCTCCTTGTCTCCTGTCCATGTTAACCTCTTGCATCGTCGGCTTTGTCACATTCATACCGCTTCTATCCAGCGTCTCCTTCACCTTTAGCCTGCTGTGGGCCTCAACCCGGCCACCTTTGCGCCTCCTTGCTCTTCGAGCTATCTGGACTGTGCTGCTGGCAAGATGCACCGGTCTCCATTCTCCATCTCTGAGTCCGGCTCCTCTCACCCCCTTGACCTTGTCCATGCTGACGTGATGGGTCCTTTGCCGCACGACTTTCTTGGTAGTCTCGGTCGATACGTTCTTTGCTTGACTGATTACTTCTCCCGGTACCGCTGGATCTTTGCTCTCCATCACAAAAGTGAGGTCACTGACGTCCTTGAAGCATGGCTTCTTGAGGCCGAGTGTGCGTGTCTTCGCTCATTTTGTGTGTTTCGCAGTGACAGAGGAGGTGAGTTCTTTGGTCCCACCTCCCGCTTCCTTGAGTCGCGTGGTGTCCGCCTTGAATGCACAGCTCCCTACACCCTACAACAGAATGGCGTGTCTGAGCGGTGGAATCACACCCTTGCTGATGGCGTGCGCGCACTTCCTTCTGCCTCAGGGCAATCCCCCCTGTTCGCCTTTGAGTCCATGTCCTACATGACGTGGGTTTGGATTAGGGTCCCTCATGGTCTTATTCCCCACACGATCACTCCTTTCGAACGCTGGACGGGCCGGTGCGCCAACCTTTGCCTTGCCCTCGTCTTGGGGTGTCTTGCTTCTGTCTGGCTCCCAGCCGACCAACAAGATGGCAAACTGTCCCCCCGCGGTTGCCTGTGTATCTTCCTTGGCGTCTCTCCCTTCTCCAAAGCTTGGCACTTCTGGGATCCCTCCCGAAGTCACGTCATTAAGTCCAGTGATGCACTATTCTTTGAATACTTGTTTGAGCAAGACGCACCTCGCTTTGCCTGGTCCTTCTCTCCGCCCTCTCCGGATGGGGGTGGCACTCCCCCATCTGGGGTCTCTTCTCTCCCCTTCGTTCATCCCTCAGTTCCCCCTCTGCCCGTCACTGAGCCTTCTGCATCTTCTGCCCCACTGGTGTCTCCCTCGTCCTCTTCCTCTCCACCCTCTAGGCCCTCCGTGCCCTCTTCCGCTATCCCACTCTCACCGCCAGCGTCTCCTCCGCATTCTGCTCCCTCTGCCTCCACTCCATCTCTTGCCGCTGCTGAGCAACCAGCCTCTCCTACTACAGCTGCACACCCCGCCTCTCCTACTCCCTCTCCAGTGTAATCCACCTCTCCACGGTCTGTTCCCCATGTTTCACCCTACACACGTGGCGGTCGTCTCCGTGCTCTCCCCTCCCAGTCTCATCCTGTCGTTTTTGGTGACCCTGGTCTTCCTGCTCTTGGTCTCGTGACCTCTGGCCTGTCTGTCGCTGTCTCCGTCATTAACCCCAGCATTGCCCTTGGCTGCTCTCTTGTTGAACAGGAGTTCCACTTCGCTCTCTCGTCATCCGTTGCTGGGTACGTTACCTCGTGCTTCATTGCCTCCGGTCCCTCTCCTCTTCCACCCGAACCCTTGACTATGTGCAACACATGCAACCAGTGACTCCTTTCTATGGGAGCAGGCCATGAAGGCCGAACATGAAGCACCGTCAGAGCACAGTGTGTACGAGCTGGTGGATCTACCCCCGGGGCGCAAAGCTGTCGCGGCCAAGTGGGCATATCGTCGCAAACTGAACCTAGACAACACTGTGGAACGGTACAAAGCGCGTCTCACAGCAAAGGGGTTCTCCCAGATCCCTGGTGTGGACTTAGACGAGACGTTTATACCAATTGGTCATTATACCACTGCCAGGGCATTGCTCGGCCTAGCCGCCCAACATGACTGGGAGCTGGAGCAAATGGATGTCAACAACGCCTTCTTGCATGGCAAGTTGGATGAGGAAATAAACATGGTGCAGTCACCCGGTTTCTCGGGCGGGACAAACTGTGTGTGTCGGATGCGCAAGGCCCTCTAGTGGCTTAAGCAGTCCCCATACTGCTGGAACCAAGAGATCACGGCAACCTTGGAGAGAGGAGGCTTTAGGAGGAATCCAGTGGACCCTACTCTGTTTCTTAGTCCCCCTTCTTAACTGTTGGTTGCCATCTTGGTCTATGTTCATGATCTTCTCATTGCATCTCCCGACACCTCTGTGGTCTCTGCTACTAAGTCCCTTCTACAGGCAGCCTAAAAGATGAAAGATTTGGGTCCGGCCCATGTCTTCTTGAGCATGGAGCTCGAGCGGAACCGCGCATGCCGCACTGTGGACGTGCACCAGGCTGCATATGTCCGCAGTCTGGGGGAGCGCTTCAGTCCCCTCCTCACTGCCATTCCCACTGCTTCTTCGCCCATGACCCCTGCGGGACAATCACTACTGAAATCCTCGGACCTCTCAAAGCTGGGGGAGACAGTGGATGTGACTGACTACCTTCGAGTCATTGGCTCACTAGTGTACCTGGCCACCACCACGCGTGCTGATGTTGCCTTCGCCGTCAACTTTCTGTCCCAGTTCTCTCAGTGTCCACGCGAGCGGCATCTTGAGGCTGCTTTGCGATTCATCCGCTATGCACTCTCCACACCACGTGTCCGCCTCTACTTTCGTGCACAACCCTCTCTCGTGGTTGATGGCTTCACTGACAGTGACTGGGCACATGACTCAGATGCACGCAGACGAATAGGGTACATCTTCAGGGTTGGTGGAACTGTTGTCTCGTGGAAAAGTGGTAAACAAGGGTGTGTTGCCCGCAGCACAGCTGAGGCTGAGTATGTTGCTCTTGGTGCAGACGCGTGTAAGGCTGTCTGGTTGTGTCGTCTCCTGCAGCAATTGCGTGTCCCCATCCATTGCATCACTCTGCGTTGTGACAAACAAAGCACCAAGACCATTGCCGAGAATACTGGCATGCATCACTCCCGCACCAAGCACATCAATGTGAAGCATCATTTTGTACGTGAGTGCATTGCCGCCGGCACTGTCCAGGTTGCATGGGTGGACACACGTTCCCAGAGAGCAGACTTCCTTACCAAAGCACTCAGTCGCAACGTTTTCAAAAGTGATGTTCATGCTGTTGGTCTCATCTGTCCCCATGACCCAGGTTGAGTGGATCTGTGTGTTCTCTCTCTTCATTGCATCCTCTGGAGACTTCATGTGTGTGGGGTGGTTGCCTGCGGGTCATGGGGGAGTGTTGAAGTTCGTTGGCCACTCACATCTCTATGCCCTCTTGTCTTCTCCTCCATGCACACACATGTACAGATTGATTGACATGGCATCACCTGGGAAGACGTCAAGCAAGCCTACCATGATTGGCGTCTTTGGCGACTTGACCTGAATGCTACACCCAGGAGTGCCCTCTGGCACATGCATGGCCATGACTTAATTCCATATCTCGTGAGGGAAATTCTAGGGCCCGTACATTCTTACTGTCGTGCCCTGCATCATGTTGCTTGCCTTGTGTGTTTTCTGGTGGAGCTGCATTTCCCGGGTGATGATCCTTAGGGGGCCACCATGCCAGGTTCAACTGAGCGTTGGTGAGTAGCCACCATTCGGTTTTGCCATAGTGTCTCTTATGTTCGACTAAAATAACTATTTTCATTCCTCTATTCGAGCACCTAATTAATTCTGTTGCACTGGACGAATCACTCTAGAAATTACCAAACCCGTAAATGTCTACACAGAGTTTCATGTTCCGCGTGCAGTCTACCAAGGACTGCGCGCGGAACGTAAAATTTCCTCGTTCCGCGTGCAGTCAACCAGGGCCTGCATACTGGCGTGGCAGCCTTCAAGCATCGGAACGCCGTCCGATGCATGGAGTCCCTTCCGGACGGCGCGCTTTGCCGTCCACAAGGGGTGGGCGAGCTGCGAAGCAAGTTCCGACCTCGCTTCGCAGGTCGCCCGTGCGACTTCATTCTTTGTCTTTTGACATTTGAAGACTTGATAGCCGAACTTCTCAGGACACACCAAGGAGATGGACGCAAGTTCGACCAATACAAAACACCAAAATAACACCTGTAGCCCTTGGGCGAACAGGTCCAAAATTATATGGCCATAAATTATAGTCGAATTTAACTGTCACTAAATTGGGTTCTAGAAAATAGGCGAATATAAAAGACAGTACGGTATGCCGAGCGGTCGGGCTCGGCCCCCGGGTAGCGGTGTGTGCTCGCTCGGGTGTGTTGCCCGTCGCGAGAGCATGCTCATCGGTTGCTAAGTCTCGCTCTCTCACACTGACTCACTTGTCTATGTTTTCGCCCGAGCTGTGAAGGCAAGTGGTTACCACATCCATGGCGTACAGTGTGCTCCCTATGCATTATTGCTTGCTCACACACGTGTACCCTAGGATGTTGCCTGCTAACTACAATAGGCAGCTCCCCCAAAGTACTCAATGCAAGAAAACATGATGAAGGGCACGGCAGTGAGAGTGTACGAGCCCAACCATCGACCGCATCACAGTGTCGTAGGAAAAAGTCATGCAACAGCCACATATGTGCCACAAGGCACTCCTGGGTCCAGCAGCAGCTTGAATGCGTCAGAGGCTCCAGCCAGAACGGGCTCTCCTGACGCTTCCCCAGGTAGGGCCATTGCCACTTAATCTATACATGTGTGTGCAAAGTGTGGGAGACAAGAGGGCATAGAGTTGTGTGTGGCCAACGAACTTCAACACAAGTGACGCATCCTCACGTGCTCTCTAGAGTTCTCTTGGTGACCACCTCCCGGAGTCCATTTTCTTAGTGGTGTTATCCTTGCTTATTCATGATCTAGGCGCGTAGAGTTTTTGTTTTTGCACCTAGTGCTTCTTTTGGTTGTCATTCGGACAATCAAGGAGCCTATACGTCCTTCGGGTTCTAGCGAGCTATTGCTTTGGAGCTTGCAGCTGGGTTGGTCTACTTCCACCGGCTGGTTTGACTTGTGCATTTTGACGCACGCATGTGGGTGAGGCTATATCCTCACACTCGTGTCGTTTGTTTACTACTTCCCTTCATCCATGCATGTCTTTGCCGTCTCTCCACCAATTCAAGTGTTGCCTGTTACGTTGTGTTCACCATAGTGTTATCTCTCACACAAAATGTTGCTATGGTTCTCTAATTCCCTCTCATTCAATGTCCGCACACACTCCCTCAGGGGTTGCACTTGGAACGTGGCAGAGTGCGAACATGGGGCCAAGAGGAGGGAGAGGACAAGCTGCCAAGCGTTGCAACTTTGCCGAGGAGATTCGAAGTTCAAATTTTTCACAACGGAAGTGGCAGAGACAGGCCAAGGACCTGAACAGACAATTCGAACAAAAGCTGTCACTACAGTTACGAATTAGAGTTGGGCAAAACAGGTTTTAAACAGAATGGCCAAAAAATTTACTCAAATTGAACAGTCACTGAATCGCAATTCAAGAATATGTAAATGGAGGGGACACTCTGGCATGCTGCATGCTCAAATTTGGCACAATCACCTCAATCAGCTTTGACAAAGAAGCTAGACATCTGTTTCGCACCAACACCAGAACGCAAGAGACTGTCCAAGGATTGATACTTTCCTAGTATTGTTGAGCGCGGTACTGTTGTGCTTTGTGCCGTCTTGTACAGTTTACTGTGACCACTCGGTCGTGTCCATACTCGTGCAGATCCCTGAGGCAGGCGGACCTGGTGACACCGGCGCGACGACAGGCGGCGGCCTACCCGTCTGGAGCTGACCGACCACTGTTCCAGAGCCCCAGATGTCACCGGGACTCCCTGCTGTGCTTTCTACGTCCTGCAGGCGCCTTTCGGCGGACTGGGCATGAGGCCCATTTGCATGTTTTTGCATTATATACTCGCTGTCAGTCGATGGATGCATGCATGTGACCAGTCGTTGCGTGCGTCTTTTGATTCTGCACGTCTAGGTTCAGACGGCGTAGGATTCTGACATGTGTGCGCAGAGTTACGGCCAAAACAGTGGTTTTGGGCCGGTTTTAGGACAGCTCTTGGACTGCCGCGTGCGACACCCGCCGTGCGCCGCGGCAGGTATTTATGCCCTGGACCTGTCATTTGTCATTTCTCTCTGCATTTACTAAGCTATTGAAGCTTATGAGACTTTGCGCGTCTCCCTAGCCTGATCCTTGCTGTTTCTTGCACCTGCCTGCTTGCTAGTGCGTCAGCTGACTGGACAGTGTCGCCACGTCAGCAGCAGCAAGGCTAGGAAGCTTCCTAGCAGTTTCTCA
>SZWC01003413.1:68891-80424 GCA_023375785.1 Penium margaritaceum
GGCCGACCGGCTGGGTGGCCGGCGGCCGGTCAAGTGACCGGCCGGCCACCCGCCGGCGAGCCATCGGCCGCCGATCGAGCTGGTGGCTCGATCGGCGGCCAGGAGGCCGTGAGGCCTCGAGGGACGAGGCCTGTGACCTCGTGCCCTCGTCCTCGCTCGCCCTCCTCGCTTGTGAGAACAAGCGAATATGAGGGATAGAGCGAGGAGCGAGGAGCGGGTAAAAAATGAGAAAGATCGGTGCGAAATCGTTGATCTTGCCTCGCACGCGACGATTTCGCGCCGACGCGTCAAAACTGAAACTCGAGTTTGTTTAGGACGAACTACGAGTTTCTAAACCGGAAAACTCGTGCAAAATCACGAGTTCGAAGTAAACCCCCCCGGTTTGGGTCCCAAAACTAGGGGTTAGGTAAAAACGGAAATGGGCCTCCGGAGACTCGAAATATTCGAGTCTCCCTGCTCTGGGTCGTTGATGACGATTGCCCCTCAGTCTTGCGAAGGGGGTAAACCCCTGACGCGGACTGAGAACGCCATTCTGCGAACTCCGACGACGACTTCAGAGCAGGAGCTGGAGACACGGCCCGTTACAGTGGTTCTCAGAGCCAGACGACCCTCGCGACCAAGGGTTCGATGGAAACGGCGACTACGACATCGATGAAACACCGCCGGCAGCTGCAAGCAGCAGCAAAAACGCCAGAACGGACTACGGCATCCACACTTCACGGATTGAAGCGCCAAAAGTTGCGTTAGAAAGCTTGAAAAAAGCTCTACTTCGTGGAGACACTTTCTTCCAGTATCTCCACACTTCCAGGGGGCTAGGAGGATTTTTGTAGGGCGGGTTGGGGAGTTCCCACCTCTAAAACCACAAAATCCTCCTCATTTTCAAGGCTCCTTCAAACCTCCTTCACCCAAAAAATTGGGACAGCGTCCCTCCCCAAGCTTAGGGACTCTCACGACCTGAGAGAACCCTAAAAAGAAGGAGGGTGCCACCTTGGGGATTTTTGGCGGCTTCCCCAACGCCGCCGGCTCAAGGAGGACGCCGCCAAGGGGCGCGAGACGTGACAAGAAGGCGCAAGAAGAGACCAAGGAAGACCAGAAGAGAAGAAGACAAGAAGACAAGAAGAAAAGTAGTCTTTTTGTTCTTGACTTTGTACTTGTTTGCCTTCTTGTTCTTTGGCCTAGTTTTGTGAGCGGTACTCACACTCCTTGTCTCTCCTTTGTATTTGGACTTTCTGTTTTCCTAGATCCTAGTTGCTACCAAGTGCCGTGAGTCACGGCCTAGGAGGACTAGCTTCTAAATCCACGACATTGTGCCGATGTGGCGGCCTAGAAAAATAGATATTTAAATTGAAATCGCCTCACCGATCGTGAGAGCAACGTCTAAGGAGGCGATTCCTCCTCGTTGTGGGGTGATCCTCACAACAACCTTCACATGCTAGTTGCACGAGCGACGGGATGGCAAGTGCCGGACCGTCTAAGACCAACAAGGGCAAGGTGGTGACGGCGTCACCACGAGCTCTCGGCGGACTCCAAGTTTTGGGAGCCGCCACCGCGAGCACTGTTGCCAACCCAAAGGCAACCGTGCCGCCTAGGGCAACGCTACCGCCTAAGGCAACCGACGCCAACCTCGGTGACACCGAGAAGCGTGCGGAGGCCGCAAAGGTGCTCGACGAGCACGTCGATGCGCACATGGGCGACCCCCATGCGACGGACGACGCGATGGAGGAGGATCTTCCGGAGGAGGACCCCGTCGAAGAGCATGACGTCGACGATGGCGAAGGTGACGAGGATCACGACCATCGCCATCGTCGTGCGACGAACTCGAGCCGATTGCTCGAGAAGGGCAAGACGCTCGTCGCATCGCCTGAAGCTGTCGACGGCAGCGAGACTGCCGAAAGCAGCAAGGGCGTTGAAAGCAGCCACACGAGAAGTTCCCGCGAGAACGAGCCGGATGACGTTGCCGCGAAGGCAATTCGCGACGACCGTCGAAGGCTCGCGGAGTTTGCTGCCGAGGCCGCAGGCCGACTCAAGATCACCACCGGTGGTGGAGATACGGCGCCACTCGGAGGAATGGGGGNGTGTACGCGAACCGTACCCTCTTGCAGTGGGTAAGGGTGCACGGACAACGCGAGGCCCTGGAGGCTATCGCCGATGCTCTGACGACATCAGAGCTCAAGTTCGCGTTCGCCAACCTGCTGGCCCACGTCGGGCAGAGCATCACGGACCTTGACCGTGATCGCCAGCTGCAGCACCTTGCCGCCCATGAGGCAAGCCGCCGATGCAACGACCTCGACAAGGCGTTGCAGAGCGTGACCCAGGTGCGGATGCAGCAGCAAGTGCAGCGTGCCGCAGCTGCGGAGGCCACTGCCGGCGGCAGCGACGACTTGCCTACCTCGACGACTTTGGGGTCGGTCATGAACACGTCCTTCCTCCACAGTGTGGAGATCTTCCGGAAGGGCGTGAAGCTGACCGACTGGCTGAACCGCATGNAGCTGCAGCGCCTCGCCGCCCATGAGGCAAGCCGCCGATGCAACGACCTCGACAAGGCGTTGCAGAGCGTGACCCAGGTGCGGATGCAGCAGCAAGTGCAGCGTGCCGCAGCTGCGGAGGCCACTGCCGGTGGCAGCGACGACTTGCCTACCTCGACGACTTTGGGGTCGGTCATGAACACGTCCTTCCTCCACAGTGTGGAGATCTTCCGGAAGGGCGTGAAGCTGACCGACTGGCTGAACCGCATGGAGCACGTCCTACGTGTCCACAAGGCGCCACTCAGTCAGTGGGGCGACCTTGCCACGACGCAGCTTGAAGACAAACTCTCCAAGTACGTGGTCAAGGAGTGAACTGCGCAGCAGCCGCACCTCGAGTGGCAGCCCATGCCGTGGGAGGCTTTCTGCGCGATCATGCGCAAGAAGTACACCCAACGTGAGGAGGCGCAACGCGCCTTCCAAAAGATCAAGGACTTCAGGCAGCTGGGCAGCTCGCTCGAATCCTACTTGAGTGAGTTCACCGCACTCGTGGAGGAAGCCGAAAGCTTCACCGAGGGCGATGGGACTCAGACGTTCAAGTACCCAGAGTGCATGCTGCTGGAGTACTTGCGTGATGGTCTCGCCAGCGAGAAGCTAAAGGACAAGACCACCACGACAGCCACTGGCCAAGCTTGGACAAGCTGGAGGGCGTTGCGCGACTACATGAGCAAAGTGTATTCGGCGAACCCGAAACACTACTCTGATGCACGGCCGAACGCGCGTGCACATCAAGGGCGCGACATGCGCGTGGACGCTACAGGGGCTGGTGGGTCAGCTGGACAGCGGAGCGGGGCCAAGGGCAAGCAGCCTACAAACCCTCCGGCCAAGAAGGTTGGTGGATACAAGGGTCCCAACAACAAGCGCAGCCGTGAGAAGGACGAGCTGCAGGCGGCGCGTGAGCGTCGCAACGCAGCTTTCCGCAAAGGGCTCTGCCACAACTGCATGCAGCCGGGCCACTTAAGGGCTCAGTGCCCTGAGGCTGCTGGTGGTGGACAAGAGGCCGCGGCGCTAGCTGCAGCAGCAGGACCTCGTGGGGATGGTGCAGCAGGAGGCCGCGGACAAGGTCGTGGATAGGGTCGCGGTCGCGGCAATGGGCCCGGCCGTTGTAACGGGCAGGGCCGTGGGGCGGGTTTTCCCCACCCCTGAGTGACGTTAGTGGGGACCACTCAGGGGTAAAAGTGGATCATGAGTGTGAGTTCATGTTTTCAGACGAGGATGTTGAACAATTTGAGTTTTTGACGAGTTCAAATTTCTCTGTTGTTTTCTCCCCTCTCATTGAACCTCATTCTGCACTTGCTGATCGACATTGCCCACTAAATCTTGCATCACCAGACGAGATGCATGACCGAACCTGCTTAGTGGTGGCGACACCAACCACTGTGCAAGAGTTGTGTAACACGGTGATTGAAACAAACGCCCTCAAAGCGATGAGTTCAATCACATTCGCAGTACCTTTAGTCGACGATTTTGACCCAGTGAAATTTAAAGACTGGAAGGTGCTGGCCGAATTCACACGTGCCCACAAGATGTGGACTCGAGTGGGTGAATTATGGGACTTGCGACGCCCGTCGTACAGATTCCGTGTTTATCACAAACTCGGCTTACCGTCGTCGAGTCTGTTCACTCGGAAGAGTGGAGGCAACATGACGATGCAGTTCAAAGGACACCTAGCTAGTGCTCCTGTGAACGTACTGGCTGACACTGGAGGGGACGACTCTTTTGTTAGCCTTGGCTTTACCCGACAGGTTGGCCTGAAGTACGAGTTATTGAATGGCGCAGTTGTTGTCGGTGACAACCGTACGGTACCCGTGATCGGTACTTGTAAAGCAAAAATTTGTATTCAAGGGTACACACAGAGTGTCACGTTGAAGGTACTCAACCTTCTTGACCCGTTCGACGTGGTGCTAGGCGATCCCTGGCTTCGTGACAACAAGGCTCTAATGTGCTTTGAATCAAGGTGTTTGATCCTCCAGAAAGGACAACGCCGCTTTACGTTGATTCCGAGTACGGAATTATCACCGACCCGACTCAAAGTCCATGCCAGCTTGTCTGCAATGCAGGTCAAGAGACGTATTCGACAAGGTTGTCGATACTTCTTGGCTCAGCTGCAGAAAGTGGAGGACGACNATCTCTATTGGCGGAGTTCTCGGATGTATTCCAAGACCCACCGGCTGGGCTTCCACCAGAAAGACACATGGGCCACACGATTCCGCTGCAACCGGAGGCGACTCCTCCGTTCAGACCCATGTATCGCCTTAGTCCAGCAGAAAGGCGAGAGGCCGAACGCCAAATCAAAGAGTACCTTGCAAAAGGATGGATCGAGCCAAGTAGCTCGCCGTACGGTGCGCCGATCCTTTTTGTGAACTAAAAGGATGGTGGTTTACGCATGTGTGTAGATTACCGGGCGTTGAACAAGCTGACGGTGAAAAATCGATTCCCCTTACCGCGAATTGAGGACCTTTTTGACCAACTCCAAGGCGCAAAAGTATTTTCGTCCTTGGATTTGTCTCAAGGGTACCATCAAATCCGCATCACGGAAGATGATGTGCCCAAAACCGCGTTTTGAACGCACATGGGACACTATCAGTTCCGAGTGTTATGCTTCGGGCTTACAAATGCCCCGGCAACCTTCCAAGGAGAAATGAACCGAACGTTCGCCAAGCAACTCGGAGAGTTTGTCTTGGTTTACCTGGATGATATCCTGGTTTTCTCCAAATCAATGGAAGAGCACATAGAACATCTGTGCAAAGTTCTCACAATCCTTCGGGAACAGAAGTTCTATGCGAAAGTGAGCAAGTGCAAGTTCGCACAAGATGAGCTCGAGTACCTTGGACACATCGTCGGCAAGGACGGCATCCGTGTCAACCCACGAAAAGTCCAAGCCGTTGTGGACTGGCCACGCCCTGAAAATGGTGGGCAGATTCGGTCTTTCCTCGGCCTTGCAAACTACTTTCGACGGTTTATGCAAGGGTATTCGACCCTGGTAGCACCGCTAACCAGGCTCACGCGAAAAGACGTGCGTTGGGAATGGACATCTGATTGCGAGAACGCTTTTGTCAAAGTCAAAGAGCTTCTCTCCACGGCGCCCGTTCTAGCTCTTCCGGATCCATCGCAACCGTGGGAGGTTCGATGTGATGCGTCGGTAGTAGGACTTGGAGCCGTCCTCATGCAGAATGGTCACCCAGTTGCGTATGAGAGCCGAAAGCTCATACCCGCGGAAACGCGGTACACGACTGGGGATCAAGAGCTCCTTGCGGTAGTACACGCTTTCAAGATGTGGCGTTGCTACCTTGAGGGTGCTGAAGGGGGTGTGACGGTCGTGACCGACCATAATCCGTTGGTGTTTTTCCAAACGCAACCGAACCTGTCAAGACGACAGGCGCGTTGGAGCGAATACCTGAGTCGATTCTCGTTCACATGGGAATATCGGCCAGGACGCATCAATGTGGCCGATCCACTAAGCCGACAGCCTGTGGAAATAAAAGCAACCACCGAGATCAGTGGGTGTTTTATGGCCATTGCAACAGCAACGGTACCACCACCGGATCCCCCTGCACCTCTGCGTCAACCACCATGAGAGATTATCCATTACAACGGTTTTGTAAACAGGATCCGGATGGGATACTGCGTGGATTCTTGGTTTCAAGACTCTCGAAATCTGGACAAGTATGGCTTGGTGGAGGCCGCAGGAATCTTCTGGCACGGAGAACAAGTTGTTGTGCCAAACTCGGGAGACCTTCGAGCAAAGGTTATCTCCCAGTTCCACGACCCGCCGGTCGCAGGCCACGTGGGACCCCGAAAGACCGGACAGGCACTCTCGGACCATTATTGGTGGCCAGGGTGGAGTGTCGATGTCTGTAAGTATTGCATAACATGCGACCCATGTCTCCGGAATAAGGCTAGTAACAAGAAGCCTGCTGGACTCCTCCAGCAGCTTCCCATTCCTGGGACTCCATGGGAATGCGTCAGCATGGACTTCATTACTGGTCTTCCGGACACGGCCCGTGGCCATGATGCAATACTAGTGGTTGTGGATCTTTTGACGAAGATGACACACTTCATTCCTACAACCACTGACGTGAACGCAGAGGAGGCCGCTCGTCTCTTCTTTGAGGGTGTCGTAAAGTACCACGGCTTGCCGTTGCGCATTATCTCCGATCGAGATCAAAAATTTGCTAGTAAGTTCTGGCAAAAGATGCACGAGTACTTCGGCAGCGAGTCGCAAATGTTGACAACGTTTCACCCTCAAACAGATGGACAAACAGAGCGCATGAATCGCACTCTGGAGCAGATGCTCCGCATGTACGTGGACCCTGCCATGCATGATTGGGACGAATTCCTAGCACCGGCAGAGTTTGTGGTGAACAACTCGGTGAACGAGTCCACACAGTTCACACCGTTCGTGTTGAACAGTGGTCGGCATCCAGTGGTACCCTCTTCATTGGTGAAGAGTGGGAGTACAGGAGGGCAGGTCCCTTCTGCTCAAGCCTTTGCCAAGCGCATTGACTCCTTGTTACAGGAGGCAAAGGGTCACCTTCAAGCAGCTCGGCAGCGACAAAAGGCATATGCCGACAAAGGTCGCCGGGAAGTGTCGTTTGACATCGGTGACAAAGTGCTGCTTAGCACTAAAAACCTTCGGTTGAAGTCGCCAGGGGCGAGAAAACTTCTACCGAAGTGGATTGGGCCGTTTCCCATTGTGGCACGTATCGGGCCAGTGGCATACCGATTGCTACTCCCGTCGAGTTTGAAGATACATGACGTGTTTCATGTGAGCCTGCTGGCTCCATACATGGCAGAAGGAACCGTTCAGCCACCGCCAGCAGTCCTGGCTGCCGACGGCCAATACGAGGTTCTTCGCCTACTCCAGCACCGAGAGCGTACTCTTCGGTCGTGCGTTGTCAGGGAGTACCTCGTTCATTGGGCCGGTTGTGGACCTGAACACAATTCATGGGAGCCCGAATCTCGGTTGCCCACAGGGGTGGTCAACGAGTACTGGAGCGAGCTTGCAGCTCGCACGGATCGACACGTGGCAGGAAGTACCACCTGAAGGCGGGAAAAGTGAACAATATCCCCATAGGGCAGCATTCATGGACAGCGACCATAGGAGGTTGGGGACGCCCAACATGGTTGTCGCGCGGACGCTCCAGCCTAAAGGGGGGAGACCGCTAGCCGTGCTGACCTACAAGCTGTAGCTTAGGTCTACGTACCATGCACGTGTTCATGTTTAGCTGGTGATTGAAACTATTAATTTTCTTTCACAATGTTGACAACTCACTACCTGGCATTCTCACTTGTTGGTCATGAACCGGGACGGTTCATAATAAGTAGGGAGGAATGTAGCGGGAGGGCCAGTTCGGCCCTCCCACCTCGCGATAGCGAGGGGGTGGCTGCAAGCCACCCCTTGCTATCGCGAGGGCTGGCCGGTGGCCAGCCACTCGCTGGCTACCGGCCGGCCGGCGGCCGACCGGCTGGGTGGCCGGCGGCCGGTCAAGTGACCGGCCGGCCACCCGCCGGCGAGCCATCGGCCGCCAATCGAGCTGGTGGCTCGATCGGCGGCCAGGAGGCCGTGAGGCCTCAAGGGACGAGGCCTGTGACCTCGTGCCCTTGTCCTCTCTCGCCCTCCTTGCTTGTGAGAACAAGCGAATATGAGGGATAGAGCGAGGAGCGAGGAGCGGGTAAAAACGAGAAAGATCGGCGCAAAATCGTCGATCGTGCCTCGCACGCGACGATTTCGCGCCAACGCGTCAAAACTGAAACTCGAGTTTGTTTAGGACAAACTACAAGTTTCTAAACCGGAAAACTCGTGCAAACTCTCGAGTTCGAGGTAAAAACCCCCGGTTTGGGTCCCAAAACCAGGGGTTAGGTAAAAACGGAAATGGGCCTCCGGAGACTCGAAATATTCGAGTCTTCCTGCTCTGGGTCGTTGATGACGATTGCCCCTCAGTCTTGCGAAGGGGGTAAACCCCTGACGCGGACTGAGAACGCCATTCTACGAACTCCGACGACGACTTCAGAGCAGGAGCTGGAGACACGGCCCGTTACAGGACATCTCCAAAATTTTCTCACATTTCTCAAAGTTTTACAAATGGAGTTTGTTTGAAAACTCTGGAAGTGCAACGTCAGTTGCTGTTCAATCCAGGTTTTGGGCCACGTCATCAACAGCGGACTGATCACCATGTATTCGAAAGAAGTGGTAGCAGTTGCTGATTGGCTGACAATGTCTGAGATGTCCAAGTTTTACTCGGCTTCTGTATTTACCATCAGCGTTTCATTCCGGATAATGCCCGAGTGTCAGCTCCTCTCTCTGATCTCACTTGAGAAGAGAACAAGTGGCAGTGAGGAGACAACAAACAGGAAGCGTTCACCGCTTTGTGAAACGCTCTCATCTCGGTGCCAGACCTACAATTTGCCGATCCAACAATAAACTATGCCAGGGTTACGGAGGCCTTCAGACGCCTCCGGTCAGGCCATCTGTGTGGTTCTCCTACAGGATCATGGCAGCGGAGAGCAATCGGTTGTGTGTATCTTACAAAGGTTGCATGGAAAAGAACTTAACTATGTCGTACATGAGAAGGAGATGCTAGCGGTCGTACACGCATTTAACACATGGCCGTGCTATCTTGAATGCCACCGATGTGTCATACGCACTGACCATCATGCAATGCAATACTTGATGACGTAGCCAAACCTCATTTAATGTCAATCCCAATGGATAGAGCTCTTCAAAGTGGTTCGACTACGATATTGAGTACCAGCCCGATAGGACCAACCCTGTAGACGTGCTCAAGCATCGACCAAACTTAATGGCTAAGGCAACACTTCAACTGTAGCAAGATGCAAATCTTGAGAAGTTATTCACACATGGCTACAACCAGCATGGCGGATGCCACAAGTCCAAGTTCTGGCACAATGCACCCCATTGGCAAGGACGATTTTCTCGCAGGTGGTTGTATCTCTGTACGACAAACTCCGTTGCATGGTGCTCAAATTCTGCCACAACACTGGTCTATGAGGACACTTTGGAGAAGACAAGACGCTCAAGAAGCTGGCAAAGCACTACTGGTGGGACAAGATGCAAGCTTAAGTGGCCAACTTATGAAAATCCTATGACACGTGTCAGCTATAAAAACTCCATCCCACACGGCCACCCGGACTTTTGCAGGCACTCTCCATTCCGACGGAACCATGGACTGACATCTGCATGGCCTTCGTCATCTGATTCTCTGTCACGACAGAGGGGTATGACGCAATCCTCATGGTTGTTGATAGGCTTTCCAAAATGTCCCACTCTATCATGGTGCCGACCACTGTCACTACCAAAGGAACGGCATGGCTGCTTCTAAACAATATTGTATAGTTACACGATGTATTGAGAACCATCAGAAGTGAGAGAGACGGTCCATTTACCAGCCATTTCAGGCGCAAACAAATGACTTATTACGGCAGTCAGATCTAGCTTTCCACGGCGTTCCACCCTCAAACCGATGGCCAACTTGAGCGGACCAACCAGACACTCGAACAATTTCTCAAAACATTATGGGAGCTACAGGGAACAGATTAGGTAGCCAAGTTACCAACCGCCAAACTCATATGAAATTTGGCAACATCCACCACAACGGATAAACTTTGTTCAAATCGGTGCATGGCAAAACTCTCGCCACACCAGCCAGACTTCACAGCCAAAGCAACATTCCCACGGTCGACATCCAACGTCACGATTTCTCTATAATCTGGGACAAAACACGACAAACTCTTGCGAAGACACAAGCAGCAATGAAGCAAGAAGCCAAATGAAATCATAGCAATGAAGGGTTTTCCCCTGGTGACAAAGGTCTCATCAACTCGGCAAACACAAAACTCCACGGATCCGATTGTTCAAATCTCAAACCCCGATGGTTGGGACAGTTTGACATCAAACGCATACTGACCTCCATGGTTGCACGACTCGAACTCCCCAACAACTCCCTCACACAGTTCACATGGTGTTCCATATCAACAGACTCGAGCACTACCTGGACCCTAGCAAAAACTTTGCCGGCAGGGATGTGCCTCCCCATCCTCCTTTACAAGTGGATGAGGACATCGAGTAAGGTTTTGAGGACATTCTCGGTCATTGACGCCGTGGCAAAACAACAAAACATCTTGTCAAGTGGCATGCCTACGATGCCGTGCACAACACATGGGAGCCCCATGACAACCTCGATGACGTCGATCATTCAATCGACAAGTACTATTGCCGTCACCGGGCCTCATATTTAGTCGCGTCAGGACGTTGCGGCTAAAAGGTGGGAAGTATTACTTACCAGACGTACATGAGTCCCTAATCTTTCTGCTTGGACATTTTTATCATAACACAAACAGCCCACCGCGTGTCGAGACCTTGATTTTCACTCCGACGGTCGAGGATGATTCAACCAACTACCATGCCCTCCGGCGATCCTTCTCGCATCTTTTGATAACTTCGACCACTTTCGAGAGCCATCGCCAGAAGTGCCATGAACTTTCAATCAACTTCTTGACGCATTGAGATACATCGAGATTTACAAAGATGCATCTCGCATCTTCGTCGTTGGTCTTCGGAGCCCCCTGATTCCTTGGCAGAGCTTCTTGATCCGCCCACTCGTGACACGGCTCCACACGTGATGTTCGACGATCGACCCAATGACTCTGACCATGAATCAACTGTAACTCGACACTTGTATATACGTGTTCGGTCATTTCGATACTCGTCATCAAAGTACACTTACGCTAAGTGTAAATTGCTCAAGTATCCCAAATTCTCAACCCGTGTTCTGCCTCGCACCTGATACCTATGCTCTGTTCGGCATACCACCCAAGGCGTGAGCTCGCACACATCGATACATGTGCTCAACTTTCTTGACACTTTTGATCAATGTACACCTACTATTTCATGCAAATCATCTGTGTATCCCACTTCCTTGAATCGTTTGCTGCTCTGCACGTCATCCCTGTGAACCACCTACGTTCCTCTTGCCCCCCCCCCCCCCCCC